>JBBMOC010001681.1:0-10611 GCA_037975185.1 Centropyge bicolor
TGTGTGTGTGTGTGTGTGTGTGTGTGTGTGTGTGTGTGTGTGTGTGTTGGGGAGGGAAGGTTGATGGACTCTGTTACCATGGGAATCCTGACTCGGTGGGAGGGGAGGAGAGCATCAATCAGACATTTAGAGTGTGTGTGTGTGTGTGTGTGTGTGTGTGTGTGTGTGTGTGTGTCTATTTACCAAACCATCATTCTGGTTTTAATAAAGCTTGGGCACAGAGGGGTGATGTGTCAGGGGCGGGTGTGTGTGTTTTCAGATGTAAAAGATGTGTGCTGTCTGTGCTATCATGGTAGTTTTCATGTGTACGACCACACATTCACTTAACATGTTCTTCATCCTTGGCGCATGTGTGTGTGTGTGTGTGTGTGTGTGTGTAAAGAGGTGACTTATGTGTCCCTGTCCTACTAAAGAACCATCTGACCGCAGGACGGCCCTCGGTTCAAGGACACACACCTACTGACACTCTGTGTGTGTGTGTGAGAGTGTGTGTGTGAACAATGGACAAACAGACAAACAGAAGGCAAACGAAGGAAGGAGTAGGTGGAATATTTACAGTATTTTAAAAGAAATCTGTGCTGTCAGCTCAAAGACTCCGTTTCCCAGAATGCCTTTCTAACGGTCAAAAAAAAAGAGGGCTGTGAATTTTATATTTTCAGGCAAGGTATGAATATAGATATCTGACCTGTTATGAAGCCTTTTAATTGAGTTGTGACTTTTAAACAGTTTATGGAAGTTAATTTTGAATTATTTTGTTCTTTCAGAGGAAAAACTTCGGATAAATTCATAATCTGCTTGTTAATTATAATAATTAATAGCTTTCAATGAGAGAATAATTGCCACTCATTGACGACTAAATCAAACCTTCCAATTACTTAATTTAGTCTTTCGAATGAACAGCTTCATTCATTTGTCTGTGTTGTCGTCACAGGCTCTCTGCAGGCGGCTTCAATCTCAGACACTGATCTCATTAACATCACACAAGTTCCGTGGACGTTTACTTCAAAACTTTAGGAAAGTTGAAGTTTTCATGGCACAAAATCAACCTAAACACCAGATCAAGTCCAGGATAAACTGGAAATAGCATCAGGTTGTGTTTCAAAAACCAAATCTGTTTATCTGTGTAAGAGGTCGAAATAAACCACAGCAAGAACAAATGGTATGAAGCTGTCAACTTTGAAAGAATTTTCTAACTCTCTGTTTTCACTGGTGAAATGTGACGAACACGTCGTCCAGGAGATAAAGACATGAGCGGTTTGCTCCACCTTCATGTTTGGTCAGTTCAGGCAAAAGCCAACTCTGAAGGTTAGAAAAAGATAGTCTTCACTTGACTTTTAGCAGCGCATCAATGTTTAATGTTGGCGACTTCCCTGAAGCTGCTGAAGTCTGTGTTATCCTGCGAGAGGAGACGCAGATCTAGTGAATGCAGACAGAATGTAAAGTACGTTTTAAGAGCTAACTGGTTTAATGGTGAATTTGTCCTTTGAGTGAAGACATTTTCCCTCTGAGGGATCTGGTGGCAGGTCATCGGGGTCCTATTACGTAACTCTGCAAACGCCATGTCCCACCATCCGAGGGCACCTTCATCAAGACGCTTCAATTTGCCGGCCAGTCGCAGCGGAGGTGACACCGCTTCATTACACCTCGCGCTAACCTCGGAGCCGAGCCTCGGGGTCAACTATTGATCCGATCGGTTCATTCTGATCATTTGTCTTCCCGGCGGCGTCCCTCGCTGCACGCCTCCCGCTCCTCAGCTCCCTGATTGATCGCCGCCTGATCGCTAACCAAACTGAACCGCAGCGATTTTCCATCAGTCAGTCAATTACTGAAGTGGGCAGGTCACGCTCTTTTTCTTTCTGAAACAAAGAGACAGGCTTGCAGGTGGGCGTCATTGAAAAAAGCCTCGGAGCCGCCGCTTCTGTGCCGAATTGACGCTTTGACAGTCATTTATGTGCTGAGTGAGTTTAAGGAGCCTCGAGCTTCTTTAAACCTGTAATTTGGAAAATGCACGGGTGTCACTGAGAAAACTACTTTTCTCTTCCTTCAAAAAAACACTGAGTAAAGTCATCGAGCGGATCATCCAGACAGAAAACTATTCATTTGGCTGTTTTTTTTTTGTTTGTTTGTTCGATCTTTCCCTTTCACCTGTTTTCCCTTTTCAGAGGAACCGAACGGAAACATTTTCAGGAGATATTTCAGCTTCCTCAATTATCTGTGATACTTTAATTCGAAAATGTAAATACTGAATATTTGTGTGTACAATGAACCCACGCAAGGTCATTTTAAAAGACACAGTTGTGGAAGCAACTGAAGTTGAAAATAAAATCACCGAACCTGAGTAGGACGAAGAGGAAGTCGTTCAAGGACTGTTCTGGTGGATTTATATGTTTTCAACCAGCTAAATTTTCCACGTCACAACCATCGAGTTTCCTCCAGCAGAGAGATAATCAAAGATACTTTATAGTGAAACTCTTTAAAAGTCTCCTTCGTGGTGCTTTCAAGGACACGCTGACATCTGATTTTTGAGTTTTGCTTGTTAAAGAGAATTGCATCGTGGAGCTAAACTGTAAGAAATATAAACAATATAAAAACACAGAGAGGACAAACTGAATATGTTGATTTAAAGGTTGCAGTGCATTCAAGTTAATGTTTCAGCAGAGGTCACGATTCTGGCCTAAAACCCACAGAGTCATTTTGTGACTGTGAGGACAACGAATCTATCAGTAATCTCTTCAGCGGAGCAGCTGTGTCATCAAATAATTTGAACAAAAAAAAAGTTTTTAAAAAGTCCAACAGTCACAGAAGAGATGTGTTTTTAACGGAGGGTCACAGCCGTCCTCGGACACTGCCGGGGTCCGAATCACTGGGTCTTAATTTACTCCATGACACAGAGGCTTTGGACAAACATGAGATTTACAGTCAGTGTCCAAACCATCAGAAACACCAAACAAAATGGACTCTGGGAGGTGAATCCATTGAGAAGTAATTAAACTGTATTGATTTTCCTTCAGGAAATCCTAACTGATCACAGTGACAACAACAGTTTTGGTAGAATTTGTCAAATGTCCTCTGACTGCAGATTAAAGCTGTAAAATGTGACGCCACAGCGTCTTCGCGCAGACGACGATCATTAACTCAAATATCAATACAACAAAAATACTGCTTTCAAAAGATGACGTCAGTAAAAGTACTGAAATAGTATCAGCAATTACTCAAATTTAACATTATATAAAATGTCATTATATAATATTGATAATTGAATCTTATTTAAGCAGGTCGAAACATTTAAACTAGGTTTTACATTGCTCCTTAGATCCATCAGATACGTTGGGTGAAATTTGAATCTGATAATTAACCAATGATTGGAACAATCAATCAAAGGTAGAGAAGTGAAAAGTACGATATTTTGTTCTGAAAACCAGCGAAGCAGAAGTAAAGCAACTCCTCAGTACAGAACAGAGTGAGAGCAGTGACTTCCCACCAACATGGATCCTCATCAGACTTATTTTTAACCGGCCAGACTTCAGCTTATTCGCTTTATTAATGACGCACGATGCCGCAGCCTGAAGTTTGTTTCTTCTGTCTTTTCGTGCTCGGAGCGTTTGGACTGACAGCACAATGAGGCCAGTTCTGCAGTGAGACGGCAGAGTTTCTCCTGACTTTGCAAATGTGTCTGAATTTAACAAATACGCTTCTGCTTAGTTGTTCAAACTGACATAAAACCATAACTTTCCCAGTTTACGTGCTTCGGCTGCATTAGTCTTTATTTTTAATTCCACAGCTCTAATCCCATCAGCACTGTCAGTCGAACTCGGACGCTCTGAGTCTTCATTCCTCTCACTTCTCCTTTGCAGTTCTTTTCCTGCACAGATGTTTCACATTCAAAACCTTCCAGCAGCTGAAATTGCACAATCGCTTCTAGTGGGCTTTTAATGTGAAAAATCTACAGGAAGTGTTGTTGATACTAAATAAAACTAAGGAATGTTTGTGTGGTCTCGACTCCCTCAAACTTGAATTCTAAAATATCTGCACTGATTTCTTCTCAGGTTTCCTCTGTTTATCTATTCATTCTTTTTAAAACACGTTTGCCTTTTCTTCATCTCTTTACTTATTTTCCTCATTACTCATGAAATTTGAAAACTGAAAATGAAATAGGTCACAAAGAAATAAACATCAGAATTGGCGAGAGCAGTATTTTTCTATAAAAAAGAAGGTGAAATATGATTCAAACAGTGACTTTTATGTAAGAATGTGAAGTTTTTATCTCCAGTTTGTTTTGGACTTGGACAGAATTGAATTTGTTTTGGATGCATGAAACATTACGAACATGTGCTGTTTGTGTGACTGTAAAGAGAACTTATCATCTTAGAGCAATAAGCAAAATAATTCATGTTAGTCGCTTCCTGTGTTCAACTTTTATAATTGATTATTGTCTGTTCTTGTTAGCAGAAGAAATGACTTGTTAAGACCTGCAGGCAACAGTGTGAACGTTAACAGAATTTGGTCATTACAGAGATTTGACCAACGCTCAACATGTCACTGAACCTAAATATTCACCCAGATCATTTTCAATTTGGCCCCTTTGTGATACTGTTAACATTTAGAAACAGATTTCAAAAGACTGACTTCATTAACAAACGTCCCAGTTCAACATATCTCAGCTCTGCTAACAGGACACGTCCTGCAACTTTCCAGTGGTCTCATTGAAGTGAATGAGAAACGAACACTGTCAGGTGTGGGTCTATTGTTGCGTTAGGATCCATTCAGGGATCAATGAGGGGTGTGTGTGTGTGTGTTTGACTCACGCCATGACGATGACGCTGAAGTCCAGCCAGTTCCAGGGGTCCCTCAGGAAGGTGAAGGGCCCCACACAGAAGCCCCTCGCCAAGATCTTTATGAGAGACTCAAACGTGTAGATACCTGTGAAGGTATACCTGAGAGGGGGAGAAGAACAGAGTAAGAGGAGTGAAAAGAAAATGGCCGACAACGGAGGAAGGAGACAGAAAAACAGAGGAGATCAAAAAAAAGATCAGACTCAGTCAAACATCCTTAATTTATTAATCCTCAGCAACAAGTTTGACACAACTCTACCGTACAGACAGACAGAGAGACAGATGGACAGACAAACAGAGAGACAGACGGACAGGCAGACAGAGACGGGTCCAGGTGTACTTACTCCAGGTATTTGGCCCAGTACGCCGGCTCGGACATGGCCATGAAGCAACAGTTGGTCAGGATGGTGCACATGATGAACAAACTGAACAACGTGAGCAGGTGAAGGAAAAAGATTTCACATCGTGTTCACACCTGCAGTAACTTCACACACACAACGCATGATAGAAAAACAAGACGTTTTCATGTTAATCCTTATTAATTAAGCTGGTCATGCAACCTCCTCCTGTAACCCGGAAAGGAAGAATGTTGATATAGGAAATCAAGGCCACAATATCAATCTAGTATTTAAGATGTCAATGTCTAGGATTCTAAAGAAGACACTGGATTTAGACTCAGTAAGAGCAATAGGACCTCCAGCCCACACACAAAACACACACACACACACACACACACACACACCATATTCATGAATAGTAGAAAAAACTGCAATTAAACAGATTTGGTTCAGTTTTGTTTCAAGTTGCAGAATTTCACATTACTCAAACTACCACAAGGACCAATTTAAACTGTCCAGCAAAAACAAAATTTGATTCTCTGAAATGTTTTGTATTAATACCAGCTCTCCTGTTCCTTTAAAGCTGTAGTTTGTGTTGGTTTGGGGTGGCTAAGAATGTAGCATGTAGCTTAGCTTGTAGCTTAATTACGCCAAATAAATGGCGGCTAAACAGCTCATAAATTTCGACAACAATATATCATTTTATTATCTTAATTCACAAACAATATCCTGACTGGTTTTGGCTCTATAACTTCAAGGGATAAACTAACACAACACCGAACTGTTTCACACATTTGTATGCTAATGAGCTAACACCGACAGCTAGCTCACCGGGATATCCAGGTTAATTGAGACAACGCCCAGCGGAGTTCCTCACGGTAAATATCTCTCTGACAGAGTAACTGGACTCGGTGGTTTTTGTCCCTCTGACAACTACACCAGTTCTCCTCAAACTTTGTCCAGCTCTGGGAATTTTATCATGGAGTTATCTTTCTTTCTCCAGACTGCAGGAAAGTCTTCTACGCGCAGCCGCTGAGCGCTTCTACGCAATTCGCTAGTGATGCATTCACTGACCACCCAGAATATTGGAATTTTGTAAGCCACTGAAAATAACCTGGGTTACAGACAGTCAGATGCCTCTTGACTCATAGTCCTCCCTGAATTGGGATTTGGTGGCTTTCCATCATATACAAACAGTGAAGAAAAGAGAAGTTTGCTGATCCATAGCCTCAGATTTGTGAAATAGCTGTTACAGTCTCTTGGGTAGCAGCTGGACGGAGTTTCACACAGAAGCCAATAAGTGGCAGAAAGAGAATTGGACAGTCGATTTAGTGAACGTCTCTGAGATTTACGGCTCTTAGTGGCTGTGGATAAGAAAATGGAAATGTCCTCAGTATAACGTCGGCCATCGAGGAACTGAGGCTTTTATGACTCGTTCCTTCACTGTGAGTCTCGATGGAGAGTGTCAGCTAAGCGCCTGAAATGTAAATGTACAAGCTTCTCTTTTTGCCCTGTGTGTGTGTGTGTGTGTGTGTGTGTGTGTGTGTGTGTGTGTGCGCACGCGCGCGCACCAACTACATGCCAAAGTGATTTTACATGTGCTTTTTTTTTTAAATACCTTTCACTGATTTCCCATTAGGGCTAAATAAAGACGAAGTGAACTGAAAGGCTGCGCCGAGTTAGCATGTGTGTTTCGCCGCTCCCCCTCGACGCCTGCCACATTCAATACAGCAAATTAATATGCCATTAACGGCACCGATGGGAGAAAGGGCCCACTCCTGTCTAATCATCATATAATGGGGAGCCGTAACTTTTCCAAACTGTCAGAAGGCAACAATACATGTTAAATATCACCTTCGCCTGCCATGTTCAGCACGCTACACGCGACGAGGTGGGAGAGACTTCGGCTCAGCTGTCAATCACAGCTATAAATGAATCATAATTATTGTAATTTGGCAGAAGGAACATACTCCCCGTGTGAAAGCGGCCCAAACTCCAGCTGAAAGTTGTTGGAGCTGCAGGGTAATTGTTGATTGAGTGTCGGCTGTAATGATGTTGCTGGAGCGCGATGGCGGGCGGCGAGATAATACAGTTACCGATTGACAAACAACGCAAATGTCCCCCCGCCGCCGCCGCTGCAGAGCCAGGAGCTAATTATGGCGTAATGATAGCCCTGCTGTTATGGACCTCCCAGGCCACCGTACAGGTAATGTCATTATACCTCCCACATCCACCACGGCATCCATATTCCTCTGCCTCCTTCTCTCCACATTTGTGTCGCCATCATTCTTCACCTCTCTCCTTCCACACCTCCTTCACTCGCTTCCTTTCTCTTTCTCACAACTGGGACAGTGCTTTTTTTTTCCTTTTCAAAGCAAACCCTCAAATTTCTCTTTGTCCAACCAACATTTCAAACATTTCAAACTGCAATGATATTGAATTCTTAATTACATCCTATTCTTCTAATCCATTAATTGACTAATTGTTTTCCCTCTGATTCAAAAATGAGACATCTTTCAAACAAGAAGTCATGTTTCTGTTTTTGCTGTTTGTTTTTGTTATTGGTTGAATATTTCATTTCATTAATAAT
This sequence comes from Centropyge bicolor, assembly GCA_037975185.1. Taxonomy (NCBI): domain Eukaryota; kingdom Metazoa; phylum Chordata; class Actinopteri; family Pomacanthidae; genus Centropyge; species Centropyge bicolor. The sequence continues at coordinate 7,761 of JBBMOC010001681.1, forward strand.
GACAAACTGAACTTGAGTCTTGCTTTGATTTGAGACTTAAACCCATTTATTGCTAACATGATGCCTTCAGAGATGCATCATCTCATTTTCCAGCCTCAGTATGTTATTTGAATGGACTTGACTTGGACGTCTCTCGGTCGACTTGGACTCGCCTGAAAAGATTTACAAACAGCTCTGGCCAAAAAACGCTGACACAATTTTACACAATGCTTTAAAAAACCCCACCATATGTTCCCTCAAACACACTGAAATCATGAAGTCAATGAATGACTGAGGAGACGGTCTGAACCCAGCAGCTGCAGGACAACACCGACACAGTCCAAACCCAAGACACAGCTGGGGCGTCTGATGGATGAGCGTGGTCCCTGAGCAAAGCCTCATGGGACATGTGTGTCCTCCAGAAAGAGGCCCTCTGGGAAATGTAGTCAAGCATTGTTTTCTGTCAGAATCTACAGGTTGTGTTGATACAGATGGACTGAGAGAGAACACACACAAGCCTTTTGCTGATAACAGAAGTGTGTGTGTGTGTGTGTGTGTGTGTGTGTGTGTGTCCACCTCACACCACAGCCTGTCACTGTGGCGCCAGTGTGGTTGGGCATAAATCCTGAACACACTTGATCACACACACACACACACACACACGCACTTGTTCTAATTTTTGTTTTGCCTCTCATTACAACACACACACTCCGACAAACACACACCCGGCCCATCAGCAGCGCCACACCTCCGATGGCGACCTCTTCCCCTACTCATCCCCCCAACAGCAGCGGCGTGTCCACCGGCTCGACGTCTCTCAACACCAGCAGCCGCTTCCCCAGCTAAAAATAGACGAGTGTGAGGTGTGTGTGTGTGTGTGTGTGTGTGTGTGTGTGTGTGTGTGTGTGGCGGGGGGCTGTTGAGTTTTGGGTGTGAAGTAATATCTGTCATGTTGGGCTGGCGTCTGGAGCCCGGGGCGAGTGCGGCGTGGGACGGGCGACCGGCCAAAGTCCCACAGCTGGAGCCTCACTGAGGCTTTTTCCACAACACCTGGAATTTAGGTCACTCTCAGTCTTTAAACATGCTCATGTGAAGTAACATTGTTTTCATGGTGAGAAGGGAAATTGAAGATACAATGAAACTTCGAGATCAGGCAGCTCAGATCTGTTTTCTATGGAAGCTTTCTCCTCAACTATGACTTTACCTGTCTTTATTATTGTTGTTGTTTCGTAAAGGTCACCATCATGAAGGAGGTGACGTTCAAAAAACACCTCATTTGAAATATGCTGAACTTTGAGGTTATCTGACTTAATTCATTACCAAAATTTATTTCGATGTAGAAAGTAGAAAGTTCAGAAACGACAACCTGCAGCTACAGCAAAGATTTTATTTCTCTAAGTTTGCTCATGTAAGCTAAAAATGTGTATTTTTGATTTCAAACATTTCAATAGGAAATGTCCTTCAAATGTTTTAATATGTTCTGTGATGAAGTCTTATTTTGAAAATATCCAGAAGTTGCACTAACACGATTGTTGAAGTAAATCACTTTCATTGAGTAAAATCTGACTCCAAACCACAAATGCAAGCTTTGATAATTAGCTTGTAATTATTGTACACAACAAGTGTGAAAGAGCTCTGATGACAATAAACAGGCGTCTGTACAGTCTGTGTCGTCACCTGCGTGCTGGCAGGAGCCACCTCCACGGGGCAGATTTACTGGTCGTGTTCATCGCTCAGCAGACGGCTCAAGGCGACATCAGTCTCAGAAACACACACACACACACACAGAGTCAGTTGACGTTAGCGGTAAACACAGCGGCGCTCTGCTGCTCGTGCCTGGAAACCGTCCAGCTGCAGGAGCCAGTGTGAACTCGTCTCAGAGATCCAGGACGTAAAGACTGAACCCTGATAAACATGTGATGTTTATTCTGCGATCTGAAAGTAGTGATTCCTCCCACTGGTTTAAGCTTTTATTCTATATTTATCTGTCATCTATTATTAATGGAGAAGGAAAATATATACATTTCTCGACCTTAACACAATCTTAAAAAAAAACACTTAAATCTTTACCTGCTTACTTCCTGTTCTAATGAAACATTAAATGTGTCTCCTTAATCGTCAGCATTTTTATTACGAGCTTCACAGTTAGCCCGTAAAGCAAAAAATTCACTGCCATTAAGTGAATGTAATCAGAGTTTAGCTATTTCACTTAATAAAAAAAACTGCACTTAAAAATCCCTTAGTTGCAAAAATCTGAATGAATCAACCTGAGAGTAAATGTCATGAAGTCCTGACTGATTTCATGAGTAATTAATCAGGTTTGAATAATAAGCTTTGGTGTGTGTTAGCATGAGGTTCACTATCACTCAACACAGCATAAGCTAGTTAGCAGTTAGCAGTTAGCATAAAGCCCATCAGTCAACACTGTGTACGTTAACATGTCGGCACTGAGCCAAACCCTCAGACTGCAGAACATCACACACACACACACACACACACACACACACACATCTCACCTTTCAGTACAGTTCATACTTTCATGTGCTATTTTCCTGATGAATCGCCTGTAATCATTCTCCACAGAGATGAAACCAAAGCCCAGTTTTCAGTTTGCTCTCCTTTAATTTTTTCCTTCATCAATCAGCTCATTGATGAATCGACTAACTTTGACTCCTGACTGTGGGTCAAACTGCAAAAACACTGGATCCTACATTTCCCATAATGCACCTTGACAGAACCTTTAATTGAGCCCAAGCTCATAGACAGATAGAACCAAGGTTTGGTCTCCAAAATGAACTGTTTCTATACGATATAAATCTACGTATACACACACACACACACACACACACACACACACACACACACACACACA
>JBBMOC010001682.1:0-10610 GCA_037975185.1 Centropyge bicolor
ACCAAGTGGCAATGCTCAGTTCATGCTTCGGTAACCTAGTGGCACCCTCAGCAGATTACTGAGAAATGACTGCAGCATATAAAATAAGAATAAGAGATAGGAATTTACTACTAATCCCAAAGGAAAGTCTTGTGCCAGAGTACTTAATAAATTACAGCAGCGAAAATACAAAATACAACTACAGGGAGGCAAATGAAATATACAATGCAAAGTGTTTAAAAAATTGTCGAGGAAAGCATTAAATGTGCCAGCCAGTATTGCACCTGATATGGAGAGTATTACACATGATAATGACCTGATATGGAGAGTATTACACATGATAATGAAAATAATGTTGCACCTTAAATAGAAAAAAATAGACTATTATACAGCAGTAGAATTTTACATCTTAAAAAAATAGGTTATTTGCAGATGTGGATGAAACATAGTGAAGCTTAATAATGGCACGTAATATTGCACATGCATATGAACATGGTACATGCGAGGTAATATGGCCACAGGTAGAAAAGACCAACTTCTTCGTCTTTGAAACGTTGAGTTGCTGATGGTTTAGTCCACACCACCCCACAAACCTGTCCACTGCTCCTCTGTACTCAGCCTTCTGACCCCTGCTGATACAGCCCACGATTCGAGAGTCGTCCAAGAAGGGTTGGACCACTTGCTGTTCATGTAGATAACAACTCCCCTCCCTTGGCACAGGAGTTTATTTACATGCAGCATGTGAATGAGCTGCACATATCAGATATCATTGTTGCCATTTTAATCAATCTGTCTGTGGAGATTGCATATTTAAACTACAACACGTAAGTAAATCAACCTTTTGACCTGATGATAGTATTAGATTAGAATTCATCCTCTGGGCACCATGAATGTAGGGAAAGTGTCAGTGATATTTCTCTCCTGTTTCATTCTCCTAACAAACCTTCACAAATTTGGTTTGGAAATGGACATAGAACATTCCCTCTAAAGACCCTCTGATTTGAATGTAATGAAGAGACAAACTGAATGAAATGGGAAAGCTTCCCAGATATGAAACAGCTGCTGTTAACCAAACAATGTGTGGTGTGCAATAATAGGTTTGCCTGGGCAGTTTTGTTTCCAGCCAAAACTCCCATTACTACATCTCATCATGCCAACTCTGAACTGTGGTGACTGGGAATCGGTGGCAGAGCTGATGGCAGCATTGGCAGAGCGGGAGCCCTCACCAGCTTTGGACCATAGGTAAGGAGGCCTACCACTATGCCTTTTCAAATGGTGATGTTATTTTCCAAGCAACCATCCTATCGACGAAATGTTGCCATCAGACTGCAAAGTTGCGTCACTATGCTCTCTCATATGACAATCCTGCTCAGACAGCATGTTTGATCAAACTTTGGATTGAACGTCACGGAGCCTGAGGTCTTCCCATCTTACATACTTGAGGTGGTAGAGAGTGTTTAAAGGCATACACAGAGCATTCACTGGCTATCAGTAATAATGTAGGTTTACTCATTTTAATGAGGAATTATGTAAGGCATAGCATTTTTAAATTCAGTCTTTTTACTGTCCTACCTGGAACTCAATGGAGCATTGGTGTCAGTTTGTCTGTGAATGTTCACTGGACAAGTTAGGGATAGAGATCAGTTGCTCAGCTGCTGCAGCTACAGCTGTAAGAAAATCCTTCCAAAATGTAAGGTGATTGCTTGTTAAACCACAGTGTCTCTTTTGTTCTTTGTATATAAAGAAGTTGGTGTGTGTGTAGAGCATTTGGATTTCTTTGGAGACACCTTTGACTGGGCAAACTATAGGACAATAATGTAACATGTAACTAATTACTTCTGGTACAGAGTAACATAAGAACTTTTTAAATGGAGTAAAAACTGCTGAGTAATTGATTATAGTTTTTTAGTAATTAATGAAGTATTTTTCCTAACACATTTCCTAACACTGATTTGCAATGATTATCATAGTTTCCATAAAGTCTTTCTTCTAAATACTGTATGTTTTGGTTATGTCTGCAACCATCTCTGGAAAGTAATGTAGCCTCAGGAGAAGAATTTAAAGAAATGTGGATTTTTCTAAAACCATCACTTCCCTGCTAGTACATCTTTAATCACACTGTACCATTGATTTTTGTTCTTTTAAAATTCTCCAGACATTTCAATTCCCTGTGTCAAGGAACATTGCCCATTCCTGTTACCATTTTACTATTGCAACTTTATATAAGATCTTTGAGCATTCCAGTTCTTTGTACCAAACTAGCTCCACCTCAGGCACTTTATTCAAATTAAGTTTACCTAGTCATCTTGTAATTAAAGATTTGGGTATTTACATCAGAATTTTAAGTCATAAAAGATAAATGATCTGCAAATTTCTCTTGTCCACACTTAAAGACCGTTGCCAGAACTGGGTCAAGACTCAATCCAAGATCACTACTACTTCTAACTTTTGAATAGTCAATGGGTTTGTTCTATGTGGTTTCCATAACTGATGATGCTTTTAAACCTTAACTAGATATTAAACATGACTTAAAATACCAAACTGTGAAATAAATTCTCACCAAGAGTCCTGTGCCTCTCGTCCTAAATCAATATTTTCATCCTGGTCAAGACAGGATATTTAATTAGAATCCCCATTCCTCATTCATATGACAGCAATAGGTAGAACAACAGAACATTGTTATTGTTTCTTTCTTTTTTTTCCCCAGAATGTTTTCTTACTTGTACCATGGCTGCCATTATGGTGTTATGCTTTTCTGTCCTCTCTTCACAAATATCTGCAGCAGCCTGTCAGGTTGTACATCTGGCCGCCAGAGAGATCTGGGGCCTCATTTATAAAACTTGCTTACGCACAAAACGGGGCTCGAAAGTTGCGCACGCCTCTTCCTATGCAAAGGTTGGGACTTATAAAAATAAACTTGGCGTGAGAATGTGCGCACCGGTACGCCAACTCTGATGCTGCGGTAAGCACATTTTGGAGACGGGAAACTGGCGGTGCAGATGGTGAGGTGGTGAATTGACGCCAGATTCATCTCATACGTTTAATGTCATCACATATCCAGACTGTTAGACCCGCGTAATCATAAACATACAAGCCCGCAGTGTTATACATGTGTTCCTTTGGTGAGCCATTAAGCCTACTACTGCATGCACAATGTTCATAGATCATACTTTAAATCCTCAAATTATATCGAGCGGTGGATAGCACTGATTAGTATTAATTGTGACAAGGTGTGGAACAATCATTCAGTTTGCAGAGTAAGCATATAAATAGTGCGATGACACTCGTGCGTAATGCTGCACAATGGACTCACTAGCATTGCTAGAGGACCACGCAAATGGTAGGATTAGAAGTGCGAGAGTATTCAGGGACCACGAAGATTTCCTTGCCCAATAATAAGCTAATAAGCAGATTTAGATTCCCAAGAGCAGTGCTCTTGGATCTATGTGCTGAACTGGGTCCAGTGTTAAGCAGAGCATCCCGCCGGAAACACGCCATCCCTGTGCACCTACAAGTGCTCACCACTCTGGGGTTTCTGGCGACCGGCTCCTTCCAGCGGGAATTGGCTGACAGGTATGTGTTTGCTATGATTAACAATATATGTTTCATTTTCTGTCTAAAGCGCCTTTGGGGTCTGATATAATAGCCTACTGTTACATTATGTCCTTAGGTCTGGGATATCGCAGCCATCCCTCAGCACAATAATGCCAGCAGTTTTGGATGGCATTATAAACATGACCAGTCGGTACATCAGGTTTCCTTACACTGTGGGTGAACAGGCCAACATTTAAAGGCAATTTGCAGCAATGTCCGGTTTCCCAAATGTAATGGGCACAATTGACTGCACTCACGTTGCTATAAGGGCTCTGAGTGAAAACGAATTTGCCTACGTGAACCGTAAAAATGTGCATTCAATCAATGTACAAATTATTTGCACCTCGGACATGATCGTGACAAATTTAGTGGCACGGTGGCCTGGGTCAACACATGATTCATTCATCCTGACGCACAGCAGTGTCGGGAACAGACTGCAGGCAGGCGCTGCGCGTGATGGCTGGCTCCTGGGTAAGTACATGATCATTGTAAAGAATCTACACATTAAAACCTGATTTATGATTACTCTTCTGTTATACCTTGCAGGTGACAGTGGCTCCCCCCTGAGGCGCTGGCTCCTCACCCCTTTCTGCAACCCACAGAGCGCAGAGAAGGTGCGCTTTAATATGGCACACTCCCGTGCGCGCTCCATTGTGGAGAGAGCCATCGGCCTCCTCAAAGGTCGTTGGAGGTGTCTGGATGCCTCGGGGGACAGACTGCTCTACCACCCCACCAGGGTGTGTAAAATAATTCGGGCTTGCGGGGTTCTGCACAACATGGCCCTGAGGGAAGCCATCCCCCTTCCAGCTGACCTCCATCCCCCACACCACGAGGACCCTGACCCACAACCACCTCCCCAGCATGAGGAGTTTCAGCAGGGGGCCAGCCTCCGTGAAGATGTTATGCGCCGTTTGCAATAAGACGGCAAGTATGTTTAATTTTTTAACAAGGTCTTTAATGGAGTTTGCAATGTCTACATGACTGCACACATGTTGCTCATGACTGCCCGTAGTTACTGGAGCTCGTCTCGGACCTCATGTATGGCACTGATGGTGTCCCTTTGTGTTTGCAGGACGGTATCGGTCAGGACCCGGCCACTCCTGAATGCGCCATGCGGTCGGGACGCACTGGTGCTGGGGACAGCCAGGCCTTCAGCCGCGGTGCGTGGACACCCGATGCCGGGACCCTCCTCCTTACCCACGTCTTCCATCTCTAGAGTGACTGAGGACAGAACAAATCAGTCCACTGCCTTTTCACAAGTCTCTGAAATAAGTGATACATTTAATAAACAAAGATTGTACTTTACCGGTTTCCTCTGTGGTCTCTGCTAAATCAGTGTCTCCTTCCCTCTCCGACACTATGCCACACACGCTGGTCGTCCCGAGGATGGAGGCGATTTTGTCGTCCAGTGGTGTGGGCTCGGGTGTGCCCTTACCCCCACCGGTGGCAGACACGCCGAGGCGGTGCCGTGCCACTCTCCTTTTGGCCTCCACCTTCAGATCCGACCACTTTTTCTTTATTTCTGCCTCAGATCACTCTGTGGCACTGACACTGTTCACTGCGACAAGGACGTGCTGCCACTCAGTTCTTTTCTTTTTATTGGTGACGCCACTACTGTGCCCACCAAACAAAATAGTTTTTCTGTCCTCCACCTCACCCACGAGCACCTCGATCCCTGTCTCCGTGAAATTTCTCTTTCGAGTTTTTTCTGCCATGATGTAGCGTAAAATGCCATGGATCGACAGGTGTATTTATATGCAAAAACATTCACGAGGTGCTTTGCATTGACCATTCATGGTAAAATGTGGGCGTGTCGAGGGCGGGATGTGAGGTGGATCCAGCTGTGCATACTTCCAGGCAGATTGTGATTTATAAATGTGAAATTGCGTGCAGGTGTGCGGGCGCACAGTTTTATAAATCAGGATATTTCTTAGGCGCACGCCATTTTCGGCTTTTGGGCGTACGCAAACATTTAGTGTGCATCCTACGCAATGTTTTATAAATGAGGCCCCTGGACTGCAGCGGTAAAATGCAAATTATGCAGACAGACAGACAAAAGAATACTATATGTGGCAAAGTGGTGGTTGTCAATGCATGAATTTTTTTGCCACCTGAGGAGTTTCACCCCAGGAAATACTCACAAATAGCAAGGTAGAACGAGATAAAGCTGCACAGGTTCGAATCACCATGGGGGCATGAGACAGAGTTCATAGACCAATAATCTTAATTAAACAATACTTGCTAAAACACAGTTCCATACACACTGTCATACCTAATCATTAGGGATGAGCGAGTACACCACTATCTGTATCTTTATCCGTATCTGTTTAACCATCTACATTATCTGTATCTGTATCCGTATTCGGAGTGGGCGGGGCCTAAACCGGAAGTGAGTGCAGAAATGGGTGAGGCTTAAAACTGTACATTATTTTAAGTCTGAAATTGATATGGACTGATCAGAAGTCGCTAATCTACTGCATTCAAAGCCTATATACAGTATATCTCAATAATATTTATAATATTATTTTCATGAACTGCAGAGAGAAAGTGTCAGGTACTGCATGCAGCCACATACAATAAAACACGAAACATATTTATTTATTTAATAACCCATGTGCAATACATTCATATGTGACTTTTACTCATCTGTATATACCATTCATCATTTGCACTAAAATTAATACATATTCCGGTGTCTATGCAATACATATCTGCAATGTGCAATATTATGTGAACGACATAGAAATCTGGACTATTTTCCATCAATATTTACCATCTACCTTTTGTGCTGTGCACAAGTCTGCATCTCATCTGTATATATCTTGTATATTTTAAGCCTCCCTTTAACTTGTTAAACTGTCTTTTTTACTTATACATTTTTGTATACTTTTTAACTTGACTATTGCACTGAAGAAGAAGCTCTCCAATCTCGTTGTACATCCTGTATAATGACAATAAAGGCCATTCTGATTCTGATTAAAAATATTAATATAGGCTACTTTGTGTGTTCAGCTACAGCTATATGTGTGTATGTGTGTAAATGGTCAGTAAGACTGTTTATTTAATGATCTGTGTGAACTTCATGATTCATGCAAACATCCAGTGATGGCAAACAGGGAAATAATATGTCAACCTTGTTCACTGTATTCTTCTCCAAAGCACCTGACTTCATATCGCCAGCCAAACTAAGAGCAAGCAGACGGTTAAAAAAAAAAAAAAAAAAATCGGACCGGAGCGGAGGCATTTACCGACGCGACGCGAGCCGTTTTCAACTCTGTCTTGTCAAATGCACCGCGCGTATGTTGGGAGAGACGTGCAGAGACCATACAGTCTATGGCAGAGACGTGTCTGTGTAGGGAGGGGTGGGCGCTGTGTGTGACTGGCCAATCACAGAGCGCGAAGACAGTCAGTTCCACAATGAGGATTTTCCTTCAGCACGAGCACAGATATTGACGGATTTTATTCGTATCATAATCGTATTCGTCAAACATGCTTTATCCGTAACGGATACTCGTCTGAAACGAGTATCCGGCTCATCCCTACTAATCATACATACGGGACCAAGGGGAGGGGTATGTCATGGTTTGCTCCTCTTGTGTTTTGTTGTTTTATATTCAGTGCATTTTTCAGTGTTTCACTCCAGTGTTTTTGGTTTTGTCTTTTGTACAGGCCTTGCTTCAGTGGCTGGAGGTGTGGCCTGCTGGTGCTGGGTCCCCTCTCCCTTCTCCCAGCTGTCCCTCATTCCCTCCTAACGACCGGCAGCTTTAAAAGCTCCATGGTTCCACCTGGAAGCTGCCGGATCGTCCCCTCACTCTCGTCCTGCTTTCCCTTTCTGTGGTTCCAGTGTCCCCAGTGTCCCCAGTGTCCCCTTTCGTCACCTGTGCTCGGCCTTCACCCTCATGTCTCCTCCATCCAGCCTCTGTGCTCACCACCTAGCCTCCAGCCACTGAAGCAGCTCGTCACCTGGATTTCTTTGTTTGTAGCTTTTTTTCATGTAAGTCCTGGAGTTTTTTGTGTTCGAATAAATCCTTTTTTTTCCTCAGTTCCCCCTGGTCTGTGTGTTGCTCTTGGGTCCAGCAAAAACCAAACTCGTGACAGGGTATGGACGGTGCTGGTTACCTCGGTGGCCCGAAACCAATAAAGGGAGGAGGAACTAAATAACACCCGTAACACTGCACACACAAACTCCTGCCTGGAGTCCACAGCACCTGTCCACAGGGAAGGAGGGGAGAATAAAATGGTCACACCGTTTACTGGTATTGCAGCACACACAGCAAACACAATAAACAATATAGAACATAGAATATAGAAGCTCTAGCGAAAGTTCAGCCAGGAAGACATCATCCTTCAATTCACGATCTTTGGCTCACCTTTCCTACTGCTTGGGCATGCTCTTCCCCGCTGTCAGCGCTGGCACTAGCAATCAGCTGTCTCTCCAGCTGTTCTCTCCCAGCCAATGGCACGCTGTCACATCTTCACGTGTAACCAATCATCTCCATGCTCTCCTTTAAAATATGTGGTTCTCTGCTCTAGCTCTTTCTCGTCAATGATCCGCGCACCTCTCCACCTTGCCTTGGCAGTGTCGTCATCCTCTCCTCACTCTCCCATGGAATCAGATCCCGGCCTGGGTCCAGGAGGCAGCCACCCTTTCCTCATCTAAGAGTCCCCGCATCACTGGAGCTGCGGAGTCCGGACCCCGTTCGCAGGCCTCCGACTGCACACGTCTCGTTCAATTCCGTTATTGTCACTATCGTCATGTATGGATTGTAATATTGCATGTTCTCCCTTCCCCCCATCTGTCTCTCTGTCTCTCTCTCAGCCCAACCAGTCACGGCAGATGACTGTCCATCACTGAGCCTGGTTCTGTCCGAGGTTTCTGCCTGTTAAAAGGAAGTTTTTCCTCGCCACCGTCGCCAAGTGCTTGCTCGTGATGTGAAATGTTGGGTCTCTAGCAGTCATTTTTTAAAAGTGTGGTCTCGTCCCGCTCTGTTTGTTAAGTGCTTGAGTTGACCTTCATTGTATTTGACGCTATTTCAAATAAGATTGTATTGAAACTCAATCACCCATCCGGCTTCTCAGCCTCCATTTGGGGCTTCATCCAGCGCCGACTGGGATTGCATCTTCAATCAAGTCGTCTCCCTCCAGAGCCCAAATCGCCAAAGATTCTCTGTCAAGTCGCTTATCAATTCCTATCATGTCTCACATTATAATAAATTTTATATATATATATATATATATATATATATATAAAAATTTCCTCACATTCTCGTCTCTCCTGGTTGAACTGCTGGCTAGAACAACTGGTGATATTCTTTGCATTAGGCAGATGTGCGGTAGGCGTGGCTTTGGAGGATCTCGAGTTGAATGATCGGGAAATTCACTTTCCGATCGTTTTGTTGGTCTATAGCATAAACATGTCGGTGTCTTTTGATACATTATGATAGAATCAGCTTGCTGGGACACAGATTTGCATTTACATACGCTCACTGTTTGCTTTGTGCGCATGTCCGCCCCGGTCTGCTACAGAGACAGAGAGGACTCACATTGGTGAACTCTAACAACAATAACAACAGCAAAATTGCCCGAAAACATGTCATATGTGAGTGGATTGTGGTTTCATATGTGTTAGTCATTGGATATATGGTAGAAATGCTGGCTGTATTTCCTACCTCGTGTCAGTCAGACCCACAGCTCTGATCATCGACTCACCTGGATCAACTGGTGATGTTGTCCTACTGTGTGGCTCTGTGGCTGTGCTGCTCTCAGGATGCATCTCCGTTTGAAGCGGTGTTTATTCGAAAAATCCACCATTAAGATCTCCAGAACTGACCGGTGAATGTGCATTCATATCTTCTTTAGAATCTAGTTTCTGCTTCATTTCCCGAGGACTATAAGCAAAGGCAATGTATGTGACTGTAGCAATTCCTGTTCAAAACACTGCACATGTCAATAAATCATCCAAATGTTCCCGTTGTCTATTTTGCATTCTACTGTATATGTAACGGGTGTGGAAAGGACCCAATTGCAGCACAAATAAAACAGGAACAGTCTTTATTCAGGAAGATGCACCTTGAACCACATCAAACAGCATGAAGGAGTGAACTGATCTGGCTGGATTCAAACCCCGCTCTCCCACGTTGCAGGTGAACACGTTGCCACACGACCAACAGAGCAGGTGTGGATTGAGTAAGACTCGTGAGCTTATAAATGTCCAACAGTTTTCAACAGCTCAACGAGTGAGATGAGGTAGAAGGGCTCTGACTCACTGGTGGTTCAGAAGAGAGCTGTGTGTGGAGCTGGACATGGAGCGGGAGCAACGAGGCAGATGACACCAGAGGAAGGGAGCTGGCGGGGTGAAGCTGAAGCAGTGGGTCTAGACTGAGCAAGAGCGGGCTCAGTGCCGACCAGTCGCAGGCAGACAAGGAACAGGAAGCAGGCAGGCAGTGGTATCAGAAGACAGGAGACTGGTGAATTTACCGGGGCTGAGACGTGGAGTTGGATCCTGAGCGGGAGTCAGTGTGGCGGACAACACCAGAGGAGAACCAGCGAGGTGAAGTTGAAGCAGATGATCTTCAGGCTGAGCAGGAGCAGACTGAGTGTCGACCAGCCACAGGCAGACGCGGAACAGGCAGGAGGCAGGCAATACTCATAGTCGGGGACAGAAGGCTGGTGGGTTTACCGGGGCTGAGACATGGAGCAAGGTCGGAGGCAAATCAAGGAGGCAACAGGTAAGCAGTCCGGGAATCAGTGCTGGAGAGTCAGGCATGAGAGCTAGGACAATCTGGCAAAGAGTGAGTGGAGTGAGGCTGCTTAAAAACACACTGGCTTAATTGGAGATGGTGAGCAGGTGAGCAGGTGACGGCAGCAGGTGGAAGCAGTATCTGATTAGGTGGCTGAGCAGCAGAGGGGGAGAGCAGGCTGTGACAGTATAGGTTTGCTTATCATTTCACAACTTTGTGGGAGTGGACAGTGCCAATCCTGTGAGTCTGGTAAACCCTTCACAATAATAAAACCATGCATGTACAAATGGGAGTACA
>JBBMOC010001683.1:0-10602 GCA_037975185.1 Centropyge bicolor
GGTTGCCATTATTATAAGTACAGTACTGGTGACGTGGTGGTAATTTACCTATTTCTGGTAACATTAAATAAAACAAGAACCAATCTAATTGGAAACAGCCAGAGCAATGAAATCTATCACACCAGAAAACGGGGGCGTTACCGGGGGGGGCAGGGGTGGGCAGTGCCCACCCACGGACACGCTCTGCCCACCCAAGGAAAACTGGATGTAGTGTTGACGGCAGTCTGGGCACTGCATGTGATATCCCATTCATATATTACTGTGTATGCCAGCGGACACTGCCGTGGACTCTCCCGCGTCCTAAAGCACACACTGTCAGCTCAGTCCCTCCCAGCAGGAAGATGTTACCCCCTCGGCATCCAGGATGTAAATGAATCGCGCATGTGCCAAAGCGCTGCTTGCAGACACTGCCGTACTTAACGTTTGTCCTGCTGTTCATTTATTGCTCGCCTACCTCGCCCTCGGAGTTTCAGCCACGGCAGCGATCTCTATTTGCCCTAGCTCTACCGCCGTCTAATACCTTTGCCTCTCCTACTGGACTATTCAACATTGATCTCAGTCTATTATGGAGAGCAGAATGTGCCAAAATAAAATAAATAAATACACAATTAATTAATTAATTATTCAAATGTTTCAATAATTATTTAAAATTGGAAATAAATAAATAAATATTTAATTATATTTAATTAAATACACAATTAATTACTTAAATGTACCATTAATTATTTAAAATTTGAAATAAATAATTAAATGTCTAAATAAATAAATGTTTCATTAAATACATCATTAATATAAATGTGTCATTAAATAATTGAAATGTAAATTCATTTCATTTAAAACATATATATATTTATTTCACTATTTATTTAATTATTTCATGGTCGCAGTGTTGCAGCACATCATGAATTTATTTTATCTGTCAACCTGACCCATCAACCTCAGTGGGCGGGACTAACGCTGATTGAGTCACAAACCATTGCTTTAGTCTGTCACTGCTTTCCAAACATGGCAGCCATCATGGAGGATCTTCATGAACTCTCTCGTGAGTTAGTAAGAGATATGTTAGACCCTTTGACTGTGCTGCCGTGTTGACTGTGATTCTCTCGGGTGTCCGACGGCGGAGATTGAGCTAAGCTAACGATGCTAATGGGAGCGTCTGGTAGCTTCAGTTATTAAACCTACTGAAGTCAAAACGTAATAACAAGTGTTATAGTTTATGATGTTAATACTTTGGAATAAAAGGCATCTGTGTGAGGTTGGAAAATAAAGATCCTGCACGTCTGTTTACTAATGTTATGTGGTATTAAACTGAACGGTGTGTACATGCAATAAAGTTTTTGTAACTTCAAAATGTTAACGTTTCATTTCTGAATGTTTCCAGAAATCATGTTAACCCAGATGTTGTCATAGGTTAAGCTTGTTCTGGTTTAACTGGTGGCTAGAACAACTGGTGATATTCTTTGCATTAGGCAGATGTGCCGTGGGCATGTATGTATCTATATTATGATAGAATCAGCTTGCTGGGACACAGATATGCTTTTAAATACGCTCACTGTTTGCTTTGTGCGCATGTCCGCATGTCCTCACATCGGTGAACTCTAACAACAACAACAGCAATATAGCCCGAAAACATGTCATACGTTATTGGACTGAGGTGTTATATGTGTTAGCCATTCAATATATGGTAGAAATGCTGGCTGTATTTCCTACCTCGCGTCAGTCAGACCCACAGCTCTGATCATCGACTCACCTGGATCAACTTGTGATGTTGTCCTACTGTGTGACTCTGTGGCTGTGCTGCTCTCAGGATGCATCTCCGTTTGAAGCGGTGTTTTAGTCGAAAAATCCACCATTAAGATCTCCAGAAGTGACAAGTGAATGTATGTTATTGACCTCTTTTGAATGCTTTCCCGAGGACTATATGCGATGACAATGTGTGTCTCTGGCGATTCCTGTTCAATACACTGCACGCGTCAATAAATCATCCAAATGTTGCCGTTGTCTGTTTTATATTTGTGTCCTCATTGTTTTTAATGTGCTTGTGCTCACATGCAGACTGGGGTTCATGTTTATGTCCGGCTCAAACACGCTGTGGAGATCGCTGTTGGCTGCGGTCGAGTGCAGCACAGCCAGGTTAACTTGTGATGCCACATGTGGAGTGGGTTATTGAAGCTAAACAATAAAATTAAAATTTGACGGTCCATGAACTCAAACGTAATTATTTATGTTTATATTATTGTTAAAACATAAATTTTAAGTTTATTACACTCCAGAAACTGACTGATTGTGATCGACTGGAGGCTGAAATGTTCACATATAACGTTACGCCAGCTTATTAAAGTACCATAACGGTGGCGAAGCCAGCCGGTACCACCGGGTTAGCCGGCTGGCTCGGTGAGCATGTTTCATTAAGCAGACTTCATTCAGACCCGCCCTCGCTCCACCTCTTTGTCCACATTTGGAGTAACTGGAGTAATGCTACCAAATGCTACGATTTGCTTCATTTTTGCTCTTCATAAATCTATGGGTGACGTCACGGACACTACGTATATGTTTTATACAGTCTATGGTCTGCAGCAATCAATTTTTATGGGATCTATCAGTCATGACTTGCTGTGCTGAGTAACCAATCAGATGTTAAAGCCGCTGTACTCCTGCCCACTGAGTTTGATGGGTCAGGTTGACAGATAAAATAAATTCATGATGTGCTGCAACACTGCGACCATGAAATAATTAAATAAATAGTGAAATAAATATATATATATGTTTTAAATGAAATGAATTTACATTTCAATTATTTAATGAAACATTTATTTATTTATTTCGAATTTTAAATAATTATTTAAACATTTAATTAATTAATTAATTAATTAATTGTGTATTTATTTATTTCATTTTGGCACATTCTGCCCTCCATAGTCTACTTTGTACTTGTCATCTTTGTGTCCTCTGTTGTGTGTTGTGCTACGCGCCGAGACAGCTAGGTAGCAACTACCTGCTTTTGGCTAGCCCAAACGTTAAAACCAGTCACATAAGCACTGTATAGTGAGAGAGAGAGAGAGAGAGAGAGAGAGAGAGAGAGAGATGCATATGGCTCATAAAGAAGCAAACAGCTTCCACTCCTGCTAACTCTGCCAAAAAAAAACAATGGATGCTCTAAGTTAACCTTCATGTTGTTACTTCCTGTTTCACCTTTTAAAAAAAGAAGAAAAAAAAACATTATCACCTGCATGTTCATAATGTTCAATGAATTTAATTGACAGAAGAGAAAACAAAACATGTTTTAAGGTGCAGTAGCCCTACACTGGATTTTGAGCTTTGAGTATTGTAGCACTTTTTTTTTTCTATTGCCATTTTTGCTGTTTGCAGTAAATAAAAGTTTCAAAACTCCACTCTACACTACCTGTTCAGCACCAAACAGCAGACACAGCTAGCAACTGGTTAGTGAACATATAGTGGAACATATAGTTGCTAGGGTCAGATATTTTCCCAGGGAGATTCTATTTATCATAGCCATTCATTAGCATTTATCATTTCATTCATTTATTATGAGCATTGTAGGACAATTTTCATGCCATGATAATGAAGTTTTTAGTTTAAATGATCAGTACAAATGTGTTTTGGCTCAAGACAGCTGACTTTTGTATTGAATTTATACTTTTAAGGTATGTTCACAGTGTGTGTTTACAGTGTGGATACTGTAGTGGACTCAAATGTGCAGAACAAAGGACACCAGCTGATCTGCTGAGTGTTTGTTTCACATTGGAAATTGCAGACTCACTGTACATAACCACAGAGGTTGTTGTGTACATTAGCAGCTCCACAAGACACAAAACACAAACAGGTACATGTGAGCGCACACACACACACACACACACACACACATACACACACACACACACACGCGCGCGCGCACACACACGCACACACACATACACACATTCTGTCATCAACATCTTTCACATTTAATTTGTCTCTGGACACTGAACAGCTCCCAGTTTATCTTAGTGTACCTCTCTGTCTGAGAAAGTTTTTTCACACCTGCTCTCATTAGTTCCACATGATGACATCACTGCAGTCAGAGGTGTTACTGTAAGACAAAACAAGCTCTAAGTTTTTGTTTTAAGCTGAGGTCACTCTATCAAGACCAAACATTTGTGATGCAACCTTGACACATCAACATATGATGCAATGCTTGTCTGAACACCACACACACACCTACACACAATCTCTCTCTCACACATACACACACACACACACAGACAATGACAATGTCAACCCTCACCAGTGGTATCAGTCTCGAAGATAAGTTTGAAACAAAAAGAATGTGGATACATAAATACTAGCATCTACAAAGTACACACTAAATATTAGGGATGAGCGAGTACACCACTATCTGTATCTGTATCTGTTTAACCATCTACATTATCTGTATCTGTATCCGTATTCGGAGTGGGCGGGGCCTAAACTGGAAGTGAGTGCAGATATGAGTGGGGCTTAATACGGTACATTATTTTAAGTCTGAAATTGATATGGATTGATCAGAAGTTGCTAATAAACTGTATTCAAAGCCTATATACAGTATATCTCAATAATATTTATAATATTATTTTCATGAACTGCAGAGAGAAAGTGTCAGATACTGCATGCAGCCACATACAATAAAAATATGAATATAGGCTACTTTGTGTGTTCAGCTACAACTATATGTGTGTATGTGTGTAAGTGGTCTGTAAGACTGTTTATTTTTTAATGATCTGTGTGAATCTCATGATTCATGCAAACATCCAGTGATGGCAAACAGGGAAATAATATGTCAGCCTTGTTCACTTCTTCTCAACAGCACCGCATTCAGTACGAGCAAAGTTTTCCAACTGACTTCATATCACCAGCCAAACTAACAGCAAG
Organism: Centropyge bicolor; assembly: GCA_037975185.1. Taxonomy (NCBI): domain Eukaryota; kingdom Metazoa; phylum Chordata; class Actinopteri; family Pomacanthidae; genus Centropyge; species Centropyge bicolor. Next base: position 4,909 of record JBBMOC010001683.1, read on the forward strand.
CAGACGGTAAAAAAAAAAAAAAAAATCCGCCCGGAGCGGAGGCAGTGACCAACGCGACGCGAGCCGTTTTCAGCTCTGTCTTGTCAAACGCACCGCGTACGTTACGAAAGACGTGCAGAGACGTGTGTGTGTAGGGAGGAGCGGACGCTGTGTGTGACTGGCCAATCACAGAGCGCGAAGACAGTCAGTTACACAATGAGGATTTTCCGTTAGCACGAGCACGGACATTGACGGATTTTATTTACGGATTTTATCATAATTGTATTCGTCAAAAAATGCTTTATCCGTAACGGATTCCTACTAAATATATCTAGAGTTGGTCCTGTTGCGGAAATTTTTCGCTCTGCTGCTGGTGAAGAATGAAATAGGGACTTCTACCGGCAGACAAGGTTGTTTTTTTTTCTTTCTACAAAGAAAAGGTCAGTCAACACACGAGCAGTCAAGGTGAAGAAAGACCCCGAGCATGGGGAAAACCTAAACATTTATACCTTCGGAAACACCCCCCTAAGGTGTGCCTCACACCCCTCTGTCTGCTACCGGTATCGGTACCCCACGAAGAGTGTTTTAACTCTTTTAACTAACTCTACTCCTGGAATTAGATCAGCAGGCCAAGATATCATACTTTACAAGACAAAGGCACCTGATGAGAAGACAGGAGGTGGGGCATTCAGTGCAATCAAAGCAGGCGTCCCCGACAGCTGAAAAAAAAAAAGTATCAATTCAAAAATGTGTCTTGGCTGCAACAAGCCAATTTCTTGGCCTGCAATATTGTTGCTTGTAGCTTTCTCAGTATCATCAACCTGCAGAGCTCCAACAGTTCTTGACGCAGCAATTCCACACCCACAGTTTTAGATGAATGCATGCACCACTAGCTTTTCCTTCCTTTTCAAACTTTAACACAGCAATATTACAATTTAATGCTAGTTTTACACAGTTAGACAGTTAATTAGAGGTGTATCCAAAACATGAGCCACATGCAATTATTATTATTAATAGTAGTAATCCAGACAGTTATTTCTGCTGCTTTGTTAAATGACATTGAATTGACTGCATGTGGGCCAAAGACATGCTGCACATACGAAAAATATACAATCATTTTACTTAATAAAAATATCCTTGCAATGGTCGCAACACAGAACCTTCAGACCCAAAAAAAAGGTGGAGGAATCTGTTTTTATACTAGCAGTGGCTGGTATGATGATGTGACAGTGAGCTGACAGTACTGTTCTCCTGACCCGGAATCATTTTTGTACTCATGTGAGGTTGTTTCATTCTTAGTGGTTGGTGTTTACATTCCACCACAGGCCAATGTGCAGGAGGCACAGTGAATGCGCGCCAACTTTTCTGAGAATTTTTTCCACAATTTTGTGACAAAAGAGCAAATTTTTGAGAACAAATGGCAAAAAAGTCATTAAGAGTGTAAACCTCACAAAGGGTTAATGGAGGATGACAGTGATGATGATGAACTTTCATCCAAACCAGATTATGAAGGAAAGTTTGTACAAGTTTTGATAAATATACAGTGGATACTTCACTCAAACTAAAAGTTTCAACTTCAAGGCCATATTACTTTGCAATATCATGTGCAATAAATACTTTTTATGACTTTCAATTACTGAATTTAAATGTATTGCTATTGCGAGGGAGTTTAGCGAGATGACAGCTGAAGGGAAGAAGCTGGGCTAAGCACACAGCCCTCTGTGACACTATTATTCAGGACTGAAGAAGTGTGGTTGCCTGAACAGGCTGATGTCTGTTTGTCAAAACTAGAGGGGATGATGGTGTAAAATACGGAAGAGAGGTTGATGAACAGCATTCTAACATAGGTGTTACTGTTGTCCAGGTGGGAGAGGGCAGAATGTAGTGCTGTAGAGATGCTGTCTTTGTTCTGCTGAGAAGGTGACTGGCTGCAAGGCAAGGAGGAAAGATTGTGTCTCCCTCCCCATACACAAACGTTTTGACGCACTCCCCTCTGCAAGGGTGCAAGGACAATACTTTTCCTAATGTCACCTGGCCTCATCAACAAGGCCAGAGATCCCCACTGACACTGACTCTCCTTCCCTATACACACTGCTTACATTACATTAATGTAACATCTATGTCTCAATGTGCTACAGTAACCCACATCATTTTTGGATTGCATCTTATTTGGATCACTGTCTTGTACATTTATTTAAAATATTATTATTTATTACATTTATTTAAAATGCTTTTTCCGTTACGGATAAAGCATTTTGGACGAATACGATTATGATACATGTAAAATCCGTCAATATCCGTGTTCGTGCTAAAGGAAAATCCTCATTGTGTAACTGTTTGTCTTCGCGCTCTATGATTGGCCAGTCACACACAGCGCCCGCCCCTCCCTACTCAGATGTGTGCACGTCTCTCGCAACATACGCGCAGTGCATTTGACAAGACAGAGCTGAAAATGGCTCGCATCGCGTCGGTAAATGCCTCCTCTCAGGTCGGATTTTTTTTTTTTTTTTACCGTCTGCTTGCTGTTAGTTTGGCTGGTGATATGAAGTCAGTTGAAAAACTTTGCTCGTGAACGCGGTGCTTTTGAGAAGAAGTGAACAAGGCTGACATATTATTTCCCTGTTTGCCATCACTGGATGTTTGCATGAACAAAAAATAAACAGTCTTACAGACCATTTACACACATACACACATATAGCTGAACACACAAATTAGCCCATATTAATTTTTTTATTGTATGTGGCTGCATGCAGTATCTTTCTCTCTGCAGTTCATGAAAATAATATTATAAATACTATTGAGATATACTGTATATAGGCTTTGAATACAGTTTATTAGCAACTTCTGATCAATCCATATCAATTTCAGACTTAAAATAATGTACCGTTTTAAACCCCACCCATTTCTACACTCACTTCCGGTTTAGGCACCACCCACTCCGAGTACCGATACAGATAATGTAGTTGGTTAAACAGATACAGATACAGATAGTGGTGTACTCACTCATCCCTAAATTCAACTCCTCTCTGGCAAAAGGTGTCAACAACTGAACGACGAACCATGGTTGTAGAGGAGGTGCGCCGTCAGGAGGAAGCAACCAGGTGTTCCAAAGCTGTGACACAAGCCAAACAGGGCCGCTGGTGGGAGGGTGTCGAGAAGAAGAAGCTCACATGGAGTGAACTCTGGGGCATGGAAACCAACAGGTTGAGCTTCATCCTTTCGAGCAACGTATGATGTGCTACCACCTCCCGTAAACCTGAAACTATGGTTTGGAAAGGACCCAGTGTGCCCCCTGTGTGCGACCCCAGCAACACTCAAACACATCATGGTGGGCTGCAAAACCAGCCTCACTCAAGGCAGATACACATGGAGACACAACCAGGTCCTCAGATGCCTGGCCGATAAACTTGAGTGCAAGAGGGCTTCCATCAACGCCCTACCCACCATCAACCAGCATGTGCGCCAACACCGCCATCGTTCGTTCGGGAGGGGGAAAAGCAGAGGTCCAGGCCCTCACACCCTGACCAGGGCCTACTGAATGCAGCTAGGGACTGGCAGATGCGAGTCGACCTGGACCGGAGGCTCACCTTCCCCCCGGAGATCGACCACCCTACGTCCAGACCTCGTCCTATGGTCCAACACACTCAAGCTTGTTTACATCATTGAGCTAACAGTTCCCTGGGGGGGATGCCGTCGAAGAAGCGTATGAACGCAAGAAGCTGCTGTACTCTGACCTAGCGGCTGCAGCAGAGAACAGAGGCTGGAAGACAAAGGTGTGCCCGGTGGAAGTGGGGTGCAGGGGTTTTGTGGCCAGTTCGACAGCGAAGCTCCTGAGGGAGGTTGGAGTCAGGGGACGGGCCTTAAAAGAGCTGGCCAACACCGCCGAGAGGATGAGCCATTGGCTGTGGCTGAAGAGGAGCGATACCATCTGGGCTGCTAGGGCAAATGCTTAGCCCTGGGACACACACCCAGGAGTGATCAACCTGAGGTGGGCCTGCCTCAGCTGAGGGCGTCTTGTGATAATTGGCCGAAACGCCCTGTGATCTGAGGACACAACTGATGATGTGTCCCAGTGGCGAAGCTAAGCCTTAAAGCAGCAGCTCCTATTTCACCCAGGTATGCGGTCAGGCGCAAGCTTGGCTCAGGGAGGAGGACACCCCTGCCATGCATAGTCATAGGGATTGTTACATCTAGTCCTTTCATCGAAGCAAATTCTCCTTATGCTGCATACTTTGAACTTTTGCTCATTCTCTGGTGAATACATTGCACATTCCTGCACATAGGCGAAACAGCTGGAAGAGGTGTCTGGGGCGAAGGAAGTCTGGGCCTCTTTACTCAGACTGCTGCCTCCGCGATCCTGCCCCGGATAAGCGCTAGTTAATGGATGGATGGATACATACAACATACATATGCTAATGCACATTACCATTAGCAACAGTCCCACGAGCCTCGCATGGCAGAGCATCGCAAAACGTCTCTATTTCATCAGATTACCACAACATTACACTCTTGTCCCTTATCCTGGGGTACATACATAGGTTTTGAGAAAGATTAATCCACCTGTGTGTAAAAACAAAGAGGTAAAAACGTAAGCTAACCAGTTAGCTAACATTTTCTTATTTTATATATGTATATATATGGGCAACACAAAATCAGGCCTTTGCCTCATGTCTGGGAATGTTTCTTCGTTGTTGTTATGCTCCTGAACAAATGTTATAATTGAAAATCCATCCTGGGGACAGAAAAACTCCCTTAATTGAAGAATCACCCACAGCTTAACTAATGCTCGTTTTACACTTTTTGTTGTTTGGACCTAGCATCCCTTACCTGCCACTATCCCTCATCCAGGATGCACATGACCATGCCAGGGCATGCCTCCCTGCCATGACCATCAGAAATGCTTGTATGATGTAGCCTGGTAATAAAAGGACTGGACTCAGGATACGTTTTATGTGGGACTTTATTCCCTGACTGGACTGTCAGAATGTAGTCTCAGCATTAATACCTTAAGTTGAGGATTGTGGGGATGGTCACAGAATTGACTTAATGACCATACTACAGACAACAGTATTGGCTCTCTCCCAAACAGAGAAAACACAATTACAATACAACAAAATACATTTCTTAAAAAAACAAAATCATTTAATTACTCTGAGTAAAGTGCTTCCATGAAAGGTTAACTATAAACAACAACAACAGGTAAACTTTACAGTACAAAATGTCAGTTCAAATAGTCTATCCAAAAAAAACACTTAGGCTATTCCGCTCCTCTATTTCGCTCGGTGTGGTAAAGAAACACAGCCGGCACGTCTCAAGCAACCCCGTTCTGCTTGCCTAGTGACAGTACCACCCCAGCCAGTCATACATTATATTATGGAGCATAACATTTAATTAGCTCTCCTTTTCCACCTGGCTACAATGACTTGTGAAAAGAACTGAATGTATTGCAATGCAATGCAGCACCCAGAGCTAACACTACAGAGTAATGACTTGTTAGGTGTTTTGATATGTGGCAGTGGCAGCTTAAAGGTTAGAGAGGTCCTCTGAGGTACCTGAATATGCAAAGGACACGAGACTCAGAAAGAGAGGCGGGCAGAATTTTAGAGAAGGACAGGAGAACAGTGATAAGTCAGTATGACAGAGAGCGTTGGTCAGAAAGCTGCCAGAGCTCAGCAGCTTCTCTCCTCTTGCTCTCTCTTCTGATGGCACAGGAGG
>JBBMOC010001684.1:0-10598 GCA_037975185.1 Centropyge bicolor
GAGAGAGGGATGGAGGGAGAGAGAGACAGACAGAGAGAGAAACAGAGGGAGAGAGAGAGAGAAGAAGGGAGAGAGAGGGAGGGGGAGAGAGAGAGGGAGGGGGAGAGAGAGAGAGAGAGGGATGGAGGGAGAGAGAGAGAGAGAGAGAGAGAAACAGAGGGAGAGAGAGAGAGAGACAGACAGAGAGAGAAACAGAGGGAGAGACAGAGAGAGAGAGAGAAACAGAGGGAGAGACAGAGAGAGAGAGAGAAACAGAGGGAGAGAGAGAGAGAGAGAAACAGAGGGAGAGACAGACAGACAGAGACAGAGGGAGGGAGGGAGAGAGAGAGAGAGATGAGATGCTGTGTGGTTAATTTTCTGCAGTTTCCATGACAACAGCAGGACCATGATACTTTGTGTCTGTTCAGCTCTCTGACAAAAACATTAAACACAGACAGACAGACAGACAGACAGAGAGAGAGACAGACAGACAGACAGGCTTCTCTGCTGGATCCTCTCTGTTTCCACTCAGAACCATGAACAGCTGCTAAATCATCATTAATCCTCTCAGTTCGATCAATGAGATGAAATATTAATGTGTTCAGATTCACTGTTCACAAATCCTCTCATAGCACTGCTATGACCCCCCCCCCCCTCCAGTTGACCTTCAGTCTGACCCAGGTTCTCTCTCATTAGTCCCGACGGTTGCTTCCTGGCAGCTGGGTCAGCAGACGGTGCCGTCTACATCTGGAACGTCTCCACTGGCAACCTGGAGACCCGGCTGCCGGACAAACACAGGTGAGTTGGTCAGCTGATCAGTTCATCAATCAGTCTCAACCTAATCAGTTTCCCTCTAACTCTGTACAGTTTAATGGAACAAATGCAGCCCCGGGACGTTTCCCTGAGGAACTCCAGAAGTTCTTAAAAGAATGGAGTCCAGATTCAGTTTGTTTCATTTTGTTAAAAGACTTTCTCTGCATTCATTTCCGTCTGTTTTGCACTTTGTAACCTGTCCTTGTCCTTACAGGCACCGTGTCATTTTTTTCAGTGCAAAATGAGCTGAGCTTCAATTTAACAAAGTGCAAATGGAAAACTAATAGAAACCTAAATGACAAAAAAAGTGCAAATGTGTCAGGATTCACTAAACACCAGAAAATGACATGAGGTTATAAAAAACAAATCCCAGTCAGAATCTCTGAAGTTATTTTAATAGAGGTTGAAATTTCTTTGCCTGAAATGTTTTACAGTGTACAGACAGAAGTGTGATTGTGTATGAAAGAAGCGATATTTAAATAAAGTTATGGTGTTGGACAGTGAACACTCGAGAGTTAAACATGTGTCACTAAATGAATAACAGCGTGTCAACTGTTCCTGTGAATCCACATAAGGTTTCATAGAAAACCCACATGTGGCCTCGTCTGCATCTCGAGGGACAAAAACTTGAATCTCTCCCGTCGTCTCTGTGTCCTCAGCTCGTCCATCAGCGCCGTGTCCTGGTCCTTCTCTGGTGAATACGTCGTCAGTGTGGACAAGAGTCGGCTGGCCGTCCTCTGGAGTGACATCTGAACCAGCCAATCCACACAGAGGTCACGTTGTCACGGCAACAGGCCTCACCTTCAAAACCAAACTGATCTGAGATCTGTCAAAGGGAACATTTGGGTTCTGTTATTTTAAGCTATTTGTTGACTGGACAAAGGGACGTTTTCTACTTTCTCATTGTTGTTTTTTAACGTAACTGGGAACACGAACGAGGGAAAACAGTGAAACGTTAAGTTTATTGAACTGAACGAAGGCAAACGCGCGACCAAATCATTCCTGTGATGTTTGACATGTTTATAGAAAGAACAAGATCATCATGAGGCCACTGTGACCTTCAGGGTCATCACTTCCACACACGACCAAACAGAGTATGAAAAAGACATCCAATAATAGTCCTGGTCTCCGGCCCCGGAGTGGTGCCAGTGATGGACTCATGGAGGGCCTGAACCCAGACCCAGCACTCAGCTGCGTTCAGCTCCGACCTGATGAGGAGGAAGTTTTATTTTATTTTGAAGAGTCAGGTTGTGGTTTCTTCCTGCGAAGACGTGTTTCACGAGTTTTAGGGAAATAAAACACGTCCTATAATATTGATTATCTGCTGGTGCTGGGTCTGATCTCAAACCTGTATTTACCTGAATATTGATCGGAGACAGTGAAATAACTAAATCTGACACACGTGGTTTTTCACAAGCTTCTTGATCCAAACACTGAGTGTCCTAATTCAAAATACTGACCTGACGTGAATGAAAGTGTAACATGTGACCTGGACCTGACCTGAGATCAGCTGGAGAGAAGACGCTTCGAGTGGAGCGTCTTCCCTCACAGAGGATCTCTGGCTGAGCTCAGGTCCAGACAGGAAACAGCTCGTCACATCAGACACGATGGCTTCCTCTGTTTTGGACTCTCTGACTCTGCACTGAGCCGTCGACCAGCAGTGTGAAAATACATCAGTCAGAATGTGCTTTGTTCTGCTTCATTCAGCTCTTTACACCATGTTTCTGCTGATGCTTTTACTGTTGAAGACTGGATCCTTTGGTTCAAACCAACCTTCTGTTCCTTCGTCTCAGTTCTGTTTGAAACGGTCGTTTCTTCTCTGTTATTTATTTGCTGAGATTATTTCCTTTGTTTGGCTCAATAATCGGGACCTTCTGTGTCTTTCAGGGGATTTTTAAAGGGAACGTTAGTTTATTGGAAGGAAGAAACCGAGCTCAGGACTCATGACGAGATCCAAACGAAACATTTGAGCAGAAGCTGCTGATTCAGCCTGGTTTTATCTTCTTAATGTCTTTTTTCTAAACCGACATTTTTCTCAAGTTAAGTCTGAGTTTCCAACCTGCTCGCTGCCATAAACACGATGGAGTCACAAACGAGAGCAGTGAAAATACCACAGTTTATTACTGATATAATAACATAATAACTGTCATTGAGAGGATGTGTTCAAACACCGGCCTCCGGTCACGTCTGCTGCAGCTGAACTGATCAACTGAGTCTGTATTTCTAATAAACTGGGCTTTCTAACCTTCCTTCGTCCTGTCGCCTCCTCTCGCCTCACACATGTTCATTTACTCTTTGTCTTGGTCAACTGTTGAAGTCTCGTCTGCAGGTTTTAAAAATACGCCGTGACGCTGAGGACGCCGCAGGCCGTGTCATTAATGAGGAAACAGGAAGCAGCTGCTGCCTCCGACCGGACGACCGCTGGGCCTCCGAAACGGATCGCACCGCCGCTTCAGTCTGGACTCAAGAAATATGTATGAATAACTTCTACGTTTGCTACAGCGCCACCAACAGGATAAGTGCTCCCTCTCTTTATTCTGGATCATAAATCTTCATTCATGAAAAAACAATTCTCGTTTATTTCAGTATGTAGTCAACATTGTTCATTTTGGATGGAGTGTAACTGCACGTCGACCAGCAGGGCGGCGCTCTGAACGCCCCGTTGTCTTCAATATGGCGGGTTTATATACACGCTGCTGCTGATTGGACGACACCTCTGACACACCCATCAACCTATTGTTGGCTCATCAACGTGTCAAAACAACCAGTGAGAATGAGAGTCATGAGTGACAGACTGAGGAGCCAATCAGGAGCTGGCAGATCGTCTGTCCTCTTCTTGTTTCGGTCTCTTCATGGAGGAAGCCAGTTTCACTCTTTTAAGAATAATAAGTTACAATACGAGCAGCGCCTCGACATTCTGCCTGCCGCTGTTTCCATGTCACGTTTGTTAAACATGTTTAAACCATTGAACTTCTCACAGTCAGATTTTGTCTTCAAACCGTTGCAGTTGGATTTCAGGACACATCAGGATGCAGCTGGAATAAACAGCTCCACCTGAATTTAACTTCATTTCTTATTACATGTTTAGGGTCTTTTAACATTTCTGGACCATGTTGCAATTGAGTGTTCTGACTTTGACATGGTTTAGTGTGTTGTAGTAGATTCAGGAATAAATCGCATTTTTAAAAAAAAACAAAAAAAAAAACAGAAAAATTGGCACATTTCGGACTCCGTACAGAAGCTCTGTTTCCCTCCTCCTCGGTGATGCAGTTACACTTTGACAGTTTGTGGCGTTTGGAGCTAAATTATAAGTTAGAATTTATATATTGTGTCTAAATAATTGAAGTGATCTAATTCACTGAAGGACAGTCAGAGGGATGGACGGATGATGGAGGTCGGACTCCAGCTGTCACACAGATACTCACGTCACAGACTGAAATAAAATCTGTCCTCTGGCTGTTTTTATGTTTTAACACATTTTGTGGCTAATGAGTCTGACAGGAGGAGGAAGAGGAGGAGGAAGAGGGAGAGGAGGGGGGGGGGCAGAGTGGTGGAGGTTTTTCCTCCTGCTGAGGAGAATCTGACGGCATGACGACGACTTCCTGAGAGAGCGAGCGAGAGAGAGAGAGAGAGAGAGATCCTCCCCTCAGTTTCCACGGTGACGGCATCCCTCCATCCTCCTCCTCCTCCATCATCACCTCTCCGTCCGGCTGCTGTCGGCTTGTTGGCGTTGTCAGGATGGTTGATAAAGGAACCAGGTAAGATTTGATGTGTGTGTGTGTGTTTTCATACAGAGAGCTTATTGTGTTCGTGGTTCCTTCACCTCATTCTGCTGCTGCTGATTCTCAGAGAACCTGCGTGTGTGTGTGTGTGTTCTGGTCGGAGAACCACACACTGTGTTGTTGTAACATTACATAACGTTCTGTCAGAACCTCCGGCCGTGTGACGTCTGTGTGAGCAGCACACGCACGGCTTGTAAAGGTTATTTTTTTGGCCTTTATTTTGGTAGTGCAGACAGACAGGAAACATGGAGACGGAGAGGGATGACATCTAGTATTGGAGGAGTAATCAGTTACTCTATTAGACAGTAATTAGATTACTAATTACTCGTCAGCCAAAGTAATTGGCTGCTCAGCTTTCAGCTCCATCAGTAGTTCCTTTAAACAGTGACGCACACACACACACACACACACACACACCTTCTGTTTTTCATACATGTAGAAATTAAAGACGGGCGTCTTTGTCATAGAAGTCAGAATTTGTCAAAGTGATTCAGAAGCACAAACGTGGTGAAAATGTTTATCATGTCTATTTTCTTAAATTGAATTTGAACACAGATCAAAGCGCCTTAATCTGAGACAGGAAGCAGTGACAACAGCATGTGATCACACAGTGTGTTGTGGTGTTTCGGCCTGGGCCTGAAGTCCAGCTCCAGGTGTAGCGTTCGTCTCTGTGGATCCTTCAACATGAAGACAAATGAAACACGTTCGATTCCTGATCACAGATTCCACATTTGGACGTTTTTGCACTTTATGACAAAAAGCATAACATTTAATTGATCTCTCATGAAACTGACGCCCTGCACTGTCCAGAAGTTCTGTTTGAATCCGACATCACATCGTCTGACTCTGTTCAGACGTGTTGTTTGAGCCCAGGCGGAGCTTCAGAGATCAGGGTGGTGACAGGACGTCCGGCGGTCCGGCTCCCGTCCTGTCAGAGCGGGACAGATCCAGTCTGGCCTCAGGACCACGTCCAGGCTCCAGGCTCCAGGTCCAGTCCGGACCGACAGCTGATCCTGACGAGCCAGTTTCAGAACAGCCTCATTCTGTCCTGTGAAAGTTTGTGAGCGAGGCTGAAACGGACTGAACTTGATCAGATGTTGAACGATGGTGACGATGCTTGTGACAGAACTGTGGCTGTGGTTCCACACAGAACCCGACTCAGACCACGGAACATTTGTGCTTCTCGTCTCTGTGGTCGACGTGGTCTGTGTCTGTGTGTTTCTGTGTTTGCAGGCTGAATGATCAGGAGAATATTAATGAGCTCAGCGTGACCTGTCAGACATACAGAGCAGCTCAGAGCCGACGCTGCTGCTGCTGCTGGACTCAAACATTGACTCTCAGTCATTCCACAGAAGATCAGAGAAGATCCAGCTTGAGTCGTCCCTCACTGGGGACATTTGCATTGAACACAACAGGACAGTTCAACAGTGAAAAATGGAAAATATAAACAAGCTGAAAGGCTTTTACAAATTATCCACAGATTTACATGAGAGTATGAGAAACATGGCCAGTAAAGAAACAAGGACATCAATTCTTAAGTGTAAATATGAAAATATTGCACTTGACTGTAACAGAATGAAATATTGCACAGCAAATGGAATCTGGCAGCTCCAGCCATCATCATCATCCTCCTCCTCCTCCACTGGGTCCAGGGCCGACCCAGGGCAGAGCTGGTCCCAGTCAGTCTGTCCAGCCTCTTCCTGTCTGCTGCCCCTGCAGGTCGCTCCAGAGAGGAGGGCTGGTGGCCCAGCAGAAGGTCTGCAGGCTCTGACCTTCCTGCACGCTGCAGCAGTGCTGTCAGTCCAGTCCAGTCTGATGTAGTTCATATGAGCCAGATACAAGCGGAACAGAACAGAGCAGGACTGTGACCAACTTCCTCAGGACACGAGAAACAGTTTTAATGAGTTCATGTCGAAGTATTTTCACAAAGAACACAAAGAAGAAGTGACAGGAAGAGAAAAACAACACACACTTTCAAAACAAAAGGAAAGAATATATTTGAATGAATTGAAGTTTGTGGTTGAGGGAAACATCTGAAACATCAGCTCAGAAACTAGATCTTTGGGCTCCATGGCTTCTTGTTTAGAAGAATTAAGCAGCAGAGTGTGACGGTTCAGGTGTGACTGTGTGACGTCGGTTCAGGTGTGACTGCGTGACGTCGGTTCAGGTGTGACTGTGTGACGTCGGTTCAGGTGTGACATCATGACGTCAGTTCAGGTGTGACATCATGACGTCGGTTCAGGTGTGACTGCGTGACGTCGGTTCAGGTGTGACTGTGTGACGTCGGTTCAGGTGTGACATTATGACGTCGGTTCAGGTGTGGCATCATGACGTCGGTTCAGGTGTGACTGCGTGACGTCGGTTCAGGTGTGACTGCGTGACGTCGGTTCAGGTGTGACATCATGACGTCGGTTCAGGTGTGACATCATGACGTCGGTTCAGGTGTGACATCATGACGTCGGTTCAGGTGTGACATCATGACGTCAGTTCAGGTGTGACATCGTGACGTCGGTTCAGGTGTGACANGTGTGACATCATGACGTCAGTTCAGGTGTGACATCATGACGTCGGTTCAGGTGTGACTGCGTGATGTTCAGGTGTGACTGCGTGACGTCAGTTCAGGTGTGACATCATGACGTCGGTTCAGGTGTGACTGCGTGATGTTCAGGTGTGACTGCGTGATGTTCAGGTGACGGTGGTAGTCCGTCAGCTGCAGCTCCGGTGTCGGGGGAGTCTTCAGGCTGTGAGCTGACACAACAATCAGATATCGATCAGTCAGTTAGTTTCCCTCTGTGTCCGAGCCCCGATCGATCAGATGAAGAGAGGAGCTCTGCAGCTTCACGACAAACACTGAGAAACTCTTCATTTACTGACAGAAGGTTCCAGACTTTACATTTAAAGTCCAGTTTCCATAAGGCACAAAATCACATGTGATTATTCAGCTGTATTGTGATATATGTGATTTATCACAGTCAAACATTCAGAGTTCAGGAAAGAAACCTGAAGGTCTGAAATATTACGGATTTGTTGAAGCAACATTTTGTACAACGTTAGTTCCTATGAATCCATGAAAAGTCTCCCATGATGTTCCTTTATGGGTTTATAGATTCTTCAGCTTCGTCAGCTCATTCACTTATTATTTTGACAGAACTTTAAAGGGTTTCAGGTTAGGTGAAAACTAGCACCTCTGTGTTTACTGTCTTTGCTGCTGGACACTGAGGGATGATTCGTTATGTTCTGTTGTAAACAGGTAGCAGTGCTTCTCCCTCTCAGTCAGAGCTGACCTCAGACCTGATCACACAGCCCAGCCCTGTAGCCGTGACCAGTAATAAACCTCAGCACTGACGGTCGAAGTGTCTGTAAACCACAGTAACAGAATCAGCAGTACAATAAACAATGACGTCATCAGCATAAAGACACAATGTGGATCTTGTCAGACCTCCTCAGTGGAACATGCACATTTCTGGGAGCTGAGTTTTTAGTGTTCTGTTGAAACATGAAGTGACGAACTGTAAAATTCTTTCTTCTAAATATTAATATTTTATAATATATTAATATGAATCATAAGATGTGTTTGATCTGAATGAATCTTCAATCTTCTTTTTACAAACACATACACAGACGACATCTCAGATCTGTCAAAGTGTGAGTCAAATCTATGAGAGACATTCAGCGTCTCCCTCAAGTCGTCAAATTCCGTTCTTCATTTTCTGTTTCACCAGTTTTCAGAATCATCACCAGGATTTTCACTGTTTGAAGTCTCTGCCTCAACTTGTGAGGGGCTGAGTAGAGACCAGGTCTGCGGTCTGTCAGTCAGCGCCTCTGGGGACACGCAGGTCCAGGGTCGCGTTCCCAGCTCTTTCAGTCTTGCTCGCTCACCGTGTGTCAGCTGATGCACGCGGCGCCTTTTCAAGTGCTTCCTGTCAGTGAAATAGGAAAGAGTCTGCTCGGACCCTGGTTGGAGATTGCAGCGCTGCTCCGTGTTCACATGTGATTGAGATGATGGCGAGCAGGTAATCTCATGCCGAGTGAGCTCCCAGGAGTCCCGGCGGTTTCCGGCGTCCTAATGCTGCTGATTGATGAAGGTCCATTCGGGAGGAAGCTGAAAGCTAATGGAGCTGCAGCAGCTAATTTATGACAACATTAACACAGGGATGGGGGGGGGGGCATTAATGTCAGACAGCATTAGACAGAGGCCAAGAGACAGGAAGCTGCTGCTGCTGCTGATGAGGACGATGATGAGGGTGATAATGACTGACAGCAGAACTGAGCTGGTCCAACTGTGGGTTCTTTCTGTCCGACGTCTTTGAGACATCTGTGAGACGTGAGCAGGATTTTATAGAACTGCTCCTCAAGTCATCACAGAACCACTTTCACTTACCTGCTTTTCTCTCTCTCCTTATTTCAGGGTGTTTAAGAAAGCCAGTCCTAATGGAAAGGTGAGTTCTCCTCTTCCTCACGTTCAACCACAACCTGAAGACACATGGTTTCCTTTCAGTCAGTATGTGAACACCAGAGGGTAAAGTTCAATAACAACCACCTGGACACAGTGGACACACCCAAGAAAAGCATCTGGTCCTTAAACTGTGGACAGACTGACAGCTGATTGGCTGATCTGACAGCTGTGTTTCTCCTGCAGCTTACCGTCTACCTGGGGAAGAGGGACTTTGTGGACCATGTGGACCTGGTGGAGCCTGTTGGTGAGATCAGTTTTTACAAAGACCAAGTGTGAACAGTCTTAAAACACTTGGTTTCAGCTCATTTCAGTCGTCTGTTTGGTTGGTCATGATCAGGAAAAAAAAGCAGCTGGCTGTCGATTGACTTTGACTTTTCCTCCTGCAGATGGCGTCGTCCTGATCGACCCGGAGTACCTGAAGGAGAGGAAAGGTGAGAAATCCAGCCGATCAGGTCAGTCTACAGGTCAGACTACAGGTCAGCCTGCAGGTCAGCCTACAGGTCAGACTGCAGGTCAGTCTACAGGTCAGACTACAGGTCAGTCTACAGGTCAGACTACAGGTCAGACTACAGGTCAGACTGCAGGTCAGACTACAGGTCAGCCTGCAGGTCAGTCTACAGGTCAGACTGCAGGTCAGTCTACAGGTCAGACTACAGGTCAGACTACAGGTCAGACTACAGGTCAGACTACAGGTCAGACTACAGGTCAGACTGCAGGTCAGACTACATGTCAGTCTACAGGTCAGCCTGCAGGTCAGTCTACAGGTCAGACTGCAGGTCAGACTACAGGTCAGACTGCAGGTCAGACTACAGGTCAGACTACAGGTCAGCCTACAGGTCAGACTACATGTCAGACTGCAGGTCAGCCTGCAGGTCAGTCTACAGGTCAGCCTGCAGGTCAGTCTTCAGGTCAGTCTACAGGTCAGACTACATGTCAGACTGCAGGTCAGACTACAGGTCAGTCTACAGGTCAGACAGCAGGTCAGACTACAGGTCAGTCTACAGGTCAGCCTACAGGTCAGTCTACAGGTCAGACTACATGTCAGACTGCAGGTCAGTCTACAGGTCAGACTACATGTCAGACTGCAGGTCAGACTACAGGTCAGACTACAGGTCAGACTGCAGGTCAGACTACATGTCAGTCTACAGGTCAGCCTGCAGGTCAGACTACAGGTCAGACTACAGGTCAGACTGCAGGTCAGACTACAGGTCAGACTGCAGGTCAGACTACAGGTCAGACTACAGGTCAGCCTACAGGTCAGACTACAGGTCAGCCTGCAGGTCAGTCTACAGGTCGGCCTACAGGTCAGTCTACAGGTCGGCCTACAGGTCAGCCTACAGATCAGCCTGCAGTTCAGACTGCAGGTCGGCCTACAGGTCGGCCTACAGATCATCCTGCAGGTCAGCCTGCAGGTCGGCCTACAGATCAGACTGCAGGTCGGCCTACAGGTCAGTCTACAGGTCAGTCTACAGGTCAGTCTACAGGTCAGCCTACAGATCAGACTGCAGGTCGGCCTACAGATCAGACTGCAGGTCGGCCTACAGATCAGACTGCAGGTCGGCCTACAG
>JBBMOC010001685.1:0-10598 GCA_037975185.1 Centropyge bicolor
GGTTGCCATTATTATAAGTACAGTACTGGTGACGTGGTGGTAATTTACCTATTTCTGGTAACATTAAATAAAACAAGAACCAATCTAATTGGAAACAGCCAGAGCAATGAAATCTATCACACCAGAAAACGGGGGCGTTACCGGGGGGGGCAGGGGTGGGCAGTGCCCACCCACGGACACGCTCTGCCCACCCAAGGAAAACTGGATGTAGTGTTGACGGCAGTCTGGGCACTGCATGTGATATCCCATTCATATATTACTGTGTATGCCAGCGGACACTGCCGTGGACTCTCCCGCGTCCTAAAGCACACACTGTCAGCTCAGTCCCTCCCAGCAGGAAGATGTTACCCCCTCGGCATCCAGGATGTAAATGAATCGCGCATGTGCCAAAGCGCTGCTTGCAGACACTGCCGTACTTAACGTTTGTCCTGCTGTTCATTTATTGCTCGCCTACCTCGCCCTCGGAGTTTCAGCCACGGCAGCGATCTCTATTTGCCCTAGCTCTACCGCCGTCTAATACCTTTGCCTCTCCTACTGGACTATTCAACATTGATCTCAGTCTATTATGGAGAGCAGAATGTGCCAAAATAAAATAAATAAATACACAATTAATTAATTAATTATTCAAATGTTTCAATAATTATTTAAAATTGGAAATAAATAAATAAATATTTAATTATATTTAATTAAATACACAATTAATTACTTAAATGTACCATTAATTATTTAAAATTTGAAATAAATAATTAAATGTCTAAATAAATAAATGTTTCATTAAATACATCATTAATATAAATGTGTCATTAAATAATTGAAATGTAAATTCATTTCATTTAAAACATATATATATTTATTTCACTATTTATTTAATTATTTCATGGTCGCAGTGTTGCAGCACATCATGAATTTATTTTATCTGTCAACCTGACCCATCAAACTCAGTGGGCGGGACTAACGCTGATTGAGTCACAAACCATTGCTTTAGTCTGTCACTGCTTTCCAAACATGGCAGCCACCATGGAGGATCTTCATGAACTCTCTCGTGAGTTAGTAAGAGATATGTTAGACCCTTTTGACTGTGCTGCCGTGTTGACTGTGTTTCTCTCGGGTGTCCGACGGCGGAGATTGAGCTAAACTAACGATGCTAATGGGAGCGTCTGGTAGCTTCAGTTATTAAACCTACTGAAGTCAAAACGTAATAACAAGTGTTATAGTTTATGATGTTAATACTTTGGAATAAAAGGCATCTGTGTGAGGTTGGAAAATAAAGATCCTGCACGTTTGTTTACTAATGTTATGTGGTATTAAACTGAAAGGTGTGTACATGCAATAAAGTTTTTGTAACTTCAAAATGTTAACGTTTCATTTCTGAATGTTTCCAGAAATAATGTTAACCCAGATGTTGTCATAGGTTAAGCTTGTTCCGGTTTAACTGGTGGCTAGAACAACTGGTGATATTCTTTGCATTAGGCAGATGTGCCGTGGGCATGTATGTATCTATATTATGATAGAATCAGCTTGCTGGGACACAGATATGCTTTTAAATACGCTCACTGTTTGCTTTGTGCGCATGTCCGCATGTCCTCACATCGGTGAACTCTAACAACAACAACAGCAATATAGCCCGAAAACATGTCATACGTTATTGGACTGAGGTGTTATATGTGTTAGCCATTCAATATATGGTAGACAATGCTGGCTGTATTTCCTACCTCGCGTCAGTCAGACCCACAGCTCTGATCATCGACTCACCTGGATCAACTGGTGATTTTGTCCTACTGTGTGACTCTGTGGCTGTGCTGCTCTCAGGATGCATCTCCGTTTGAAGCGGTGTTTTAGTCGAAAAATCCACCATTAAGATCTCCAGAAGTGACAAGTGAATGTATGTTATTGACCTCTTTTGAATGCTTTCCCGAGGACTATATGCGATGACAATGTGTGTCTGTGGCGATTCCTGTTCAAAACACTGCACGCGTCAATAAATCATCCAAATGTTGCCGTTGTCTGTTTTATATTTGTGTCCTCATTGTTTTTAATGTGCTTGTGCTCACATGCAGACTGGGGTTCATGTTTATGTCCGGCTCAAACACGCTGTGGAGATCGCTGTTGGCTGCGGTCGAGTGCAGCACAGCCAGGTTAACTTGTGATGCCACATGTGGAGTGGGTTATTGAAGCTAAACAATAAAATTAAAATTTGACGGTCCATGAACTCAAACGTAATTATTTATGTTTATATTATTGTTAAAACATAAATTTTAAGTTTATTACACTCCAGAAACTGACTGATTGTGATCGACTGGAGGCTGAAATGTTCACATATAACGTTACGCCAGCTTATTAAAGTACCATAACGGTGGCGAAGCCAGCCGGTACCACCGGGTTAGCCGGCTGGCTCGGTGAGCATGTTTCATTAAGCAGACTTCATTCAGACCCGCCCTCGCTCCACCTCTTTGTCCACATTTGGAGTAACTGGAGTAATGCTACCAAATGCTACGATTTGCTTCATTTTTGCTCTTCATAAATCTATGGGTGACGTCATGGACACTACGTATATGTTTTATACAGTCTATGGTCTGCAGCAATCAATTTTTATGGGATCTATCAGTCATGACTTGCTGTGCTGAGTAACCAATCAGATGTTAAAGCCGCTGTACTCCTGCCCACTGAGTTTGATGGGTCAGGTTGACAGATAAAATAAATTCATGATGTGCTGCAACACTGCGACCATGAAATAATTAAATAAATAGTGAAATAAATATATATATATGTTTTAAATGAAATGAATTTACATTTCAATTATTTAATGAAACATTTATTTATTTATTTCGAATTTTAAATAATTATTTAAACATTTAATTAATTAATTAATTAATTGTGTATTTATTTATTTCATTTTGGCACATTCTGCCCTCCATAGTCTACTTTGTACTTGTCATCTTTGTGTCCTCTGTTGTGTGTTGTGCTACGCGCCGAGACAGCCAGGTAGCAACTACCTGCTTTTGGCTAGCCCAAACGTTAAAACCAGTCACATAAGCACTGTATAGTGAGAGAGAGAGAGAGAGAGAGAGAGAGAGAGAGATGCATATGGCTCATAAAGAAGCAAACAGCTTCCACTCCTGCTAACTCTGCCAAAAAAAAACAATGGATGCTCTAAGTTAACCTTCATGTTGTTACTTCCTGTTTCACCTTTTAAAAAAAGAAGAAAAAAAAACATTATCACCTGCATGTTCATAATGTTCAATGAATTTAATTGACAGAAGAGAAAACAAAACATGTTTTAAGGTGCAGTAGCCCTACACTGGATTTTGAGCTTTGAGTATTGTAGCACTTTTTTTTTTTTCTATTGCCATTTTTGCTGTTTGCAGTAAATAAAAGTTTCAAAACTCCACTCTACACTACCTGTTCAGCACCAAACAGCAGACACAGCTAGCAACTGGTTAGTGAACATATAGTGGAACATATAGTTGCTAGGGTCAGATATTTTCCCAGGGAGATTCTATTTATCATAGCCATTCATTAGCATTTATCATTTCATTCATTTATTATGAGTATTGTAGGACAATTTTCATGCCATGATAATGAAGTTTTTAGTTTAAATGATCAGTACAAATGTGTTTTGGCTCAAGACAGCTGACTTTTGTATTGAATTTATACTTTTAAGGTATGTTCACAGTGTGTGTTTACAGTGTGGATACTGTAGTGGACTCAAATGTGCAGAACAAAGGACACCAGCTGATCTGCTGAGTGTTTGTTTCACATTGGAAATTGCAGACTCACTGTACATAACCACAGAGGTTGTTGTGTACATTAGCAGCTCCACAAGACACAAAACACAAACAGGTACATGTGAGCGCACACACACACACACACACACACACACATACACACACACACACACACGCGCGCGCGCACACACACGCACACACACATACACACATTCTGTCATCAACATCTTTCACATTTAATTTGTCTCTGGACACTGAACAGCTCCCAGTTTATCTTAGTGTACCTCTCTGTCTGAGAAAGTTTTTTCACACCTGCTCTCATTAGTTCCACATGATGACATCACTGCAGTCAGAGGTGTTACTGTAAGACAAAACAAGCTCTAAGTTTTTGTTTTAAGCTGAGGTCACTCTATCAAGACCAAACATTTGTGATGCAACCTTGACACATCAACATATGATGCAATGCTTGTCTGAACACCACACACACACCTACACACAATCTCTCTCTCACACATACACACACACACACAGACAATGACAATGTCAACCCTCACCAGTGGTATCAGTCTCGAAGATAAGTTTGAAACAAAAAGAATGTGGATACATAAATACTAGCATCTACAAAGTACACACTAAATATTAGGGATGAGCGAGTACACCACTATCTGTATCTGTATCTGTTTAACCATCTACATTATCTGTATCTGTATCCGTATTCGGAGTGGGCGGGGCCTAAACTGGAAGTGAGTGCAGATATGAGTGGGGCTTAATACGGTACATTATTTTAAGTCTGAAATTGATATGGATTGATCAGAAGTTGCTAATAAACTGTATTCAAAGCCTATATACAGTATATCTCAATAATATTTATAATATTATTTTCATGAACTGCAGAGAGAAAGTGTCAGATACTGCATGCAGCCACATACAATAAAAATATGAATATAGGCTACTTTGTGTGTTCAGCTACAACTATATGTGTGTATGTGTGTAAGTGGTCTGTAAGACTGTTTATTTTTTAATGATCTGTGTGAATCTCATGATTCATGCAAACATCCAGTGATGGCAAACAGGGAAATAATATGTCAGCCTTGTTCACTTCTTCTCAACAGCACCGCATTCAGTACGAGCAAAGTTTTCCAACTGACTTCATATCACCAGCCAAACTAACAGCAAGCAGACGGTAAAAAAAAAAAAAAAAATCCGCCCGGAGCGGAGGCAGTGACCAACGCGACGCGAGCCGTTTTCAGCTCTGTCTTGTCAAACGCACCGCGTACGTTACGAAAGACGTGCAGAGACGTGTGTGTGTAGGGAGGAGCGGACGCTGTGTGTGACTGGCCAATCACAGAGCGCGAAGACAGTCAGTTACACAATGAGGATTTTCCGTTAGCACGAGCACGGACATTGACGGATTTTATTTACGGATTTTATCATAATTGTATTCGTCAAAAAATGCTTTATCCGTAACGGATTCCTACTAAATATATCTAGAGTTGGTCCTGTTGCGGAAATTTTTCGCTCTGCTGCTGGTGAAGAATGAAATAGGGACTTCTACCGGCAGACAAGGTTGTTTTTTTTTCTTTCTACAAAGAAAAGGTCAGTCAACACACGAGCAGTCAAGGTGAAGAAAGACCCCGAGCATGGGGAAAACCTAAACATTTATACCTTCGGAAACACCCCCCTAAGGTGTGCCTCACACCCCTCTGTCTGCTACCGGTATCGGTACCCCACGAAGAGTGTTTTAACTCTTTTAACTAACTCTACTCCTGGAATTAGATCAGCAGGCCAAGATATCATACTTTACAAGACAAAGGCACCTGATGAGAAGACAGGAGGTGGGGCATTCAGTGCAATCAAAGCAGGCGTCCCCGACAGCTGAAAAAAAAAAAGTATCAATTCAAAAATGTGTCTTGGCTGCAACAAGCCAATTTCTTGGCCTGCAATATTGTTGCTTGTAGCTTTCTCAGTATCATCAACCTGCAGAGCTCCAACAGTTCTTGACGCAGCAATTCCACACCCACAGTTTTAGATGAATGCATGCACCACTAGCTTTTCCTTCCTTTTCAAACTTTAACACAGCAATATTACAATTTAATGCTAGTTTTACACAGTTAGACAGTTAATTAGAGGTGTATCCAAAACATGAGCCACATGTCATACTTATTATTATTAATAGTAGTAATCCAGACAGTTATTTCTGCTGCTTTGTTAAATGACATTGAATTGACTGCATGTGGGCCAAAGACATGCTGCACATACGAAAAATATACAATCATTTTACTTAATAAAAATATCCTTGCAATGGTCGCAACACAGAACCTTCAGACCCAAAAAAAAAGGTGGAGGAATCTGTTTTTATACTAGCAGTGGCTGGTATGATGATGTGACAGTGAGCTGACAGTACTGTTCTCCTGACCCGGAATCATTTTTGTACTCATGTGAGGTTGTTTCATTCTTAGTGGTTGGTGTTTACATTCCACCACAGGCCAATGTGCAGGAGGCACAGTGAATGCGCGCCAACTTTTCTGAGAATTTTTTCCACAATTTTGTGGCAAAAGAGCAAATTTTTGAGAACAAATGGCAAAAAAGTCATTAAGAGTGTAAACCTCACAAAGGGTTAATGGAGGATGACAGTGATGATGATGAACTTTCATCCAAACCAGATTATGAAGGAAAGTTTGTACAAGTTTTGATAAATATACAGTGGATACTTCACTCAAACTAAAAGTTTCAACTTCAAGGCCATATTACTTTGCAATATCATGTGCAATAAATACTTTTTATGACTTTCAATTACTGAATTTAAATGTATTGCTATTGCGAGGGAGTTTAGCGAGATGACAGCTGAAGGGAAGAAGCTGGGCTAAGCACACAGCCCTCTGTGACACTATTATTCAGGACTGAAGAAGTGTGGTTGCCTGAACAGGCTGATGTCTGTTTGTCAAAACTAGAGGGGATGATGGTGTAAAATACGGAAGAGAGGTTGATGAACAGCATTCTAACATAGGTGTTACTGTTGTCCAGGTGGGAGAGGGCAGAATGTAGTGCTGTAGAGATGCTGTCTTTGTTCTGCTGAGAAGGTGACTGGCTGCAAGGCAAGGAGGAAAGATTGTGTCTCCCTCCCCATACACAAACGTTTTGACGCACTCCCCTCTGCAAGGGTGCAAGGACAATACTTTTCCTAATGTCACCTGGCCTCATCAACAAGGCCAGAGATCCCCACTGACACTGACTCTCCTTCCCTATACACACTGCTTACATTACATTAATGTAACATCTATGTCTCAATGTGCTACAGTAACCCACATCATTTTTGGATTGCATCTTATTTGGATCACTGTCTTGTACATTTATTTAAAATATTATTATTTATTACATTTATTTAAAATGCTTTTTCCGTTACGGATAAAGCATTTTGGACGAATACGATTATGATACATGTAAAATCCGTCAATATCCGTGTTCGTGCTAAAGGAAAATCCTCATTGTGTAACTGTTTGTCTTCGCGCTCTATGATTGGCCAGTCACACACAGCGCCCGCCCCTCCCTACTCAGATGTGTGCACGTCTCTCGCAACATACGCGCAGTGCATTTGACAAGACAGAGCTGAAAATGGCTCGCATCGCGTCGGTAAATGCCTCCTCTCAGGTCGGATTTTTTTTTTTTTTTTACCGTCTGCTTGCTGTTAGTTTGGCTGGTGATATGAAGTCAGTTGAAAAACTTTGCTCGTGAACGCGGTGCTTTTGAGAAGAAGTGAACAAGGCTGACATATTATTTCCCTGTTTGCCATCACTGGATGTTTGCATGAACAAAAAATAAACAGTCTTACAGACCATTTACACACATACACACATATAGCTGAACACACAAATTAGCCCATATTAATTTTTTTATTGTATGTGGCTGCATGCAGTATCTTTCTCTCTGCAGTTCATGAAAATAATATTATAAATACTATTGAGATATACTGTATATAGGCTTTGAATACAGTTTATTAGCAACTTCTGATCAATCCATATCAATTTCAGACTTAAAATAATGTACCGTTTTAAACCCCACCCATTTCTACACTCACTTCCGGTTTAGGCACCACCCACTCCGAGTACCGATACAGATAATGTAGTTGGTTAAACAGATACAGATACAGCTAGTGGTGTACTCACTCATCCCTAAATTCAACTCCTCTCTGGCAAAAGGTGTCAACAACTGAACGACGAACCATGGTTGTAGAGGAGGTGCGCCGTCAGGAGGAAGCAACCAGGTGTTCCAAAGCTGTGACACAAGCCAAACAGGGCCGCTGGTGGGAGGGTGTCGAGAAGAAGAAGCTCACATGGAGTGAACTCTGGGGCATGGAAACCAACAGGTTGAGCTTCATCCTTTCGAGCAACGTATGATGTGCTACCACCTCCCGTAAACCTGAAACTATGGTTTGGAAAGGACCCAGTGTGCCCCCTGTGTGCGACCCCAGCAACACTCAAACACATCATGGTGGGCTGCAAAACCAGCCTCACTCAAGGCAGATACACATGGAGACACAACCAGGTCCTCAGATGCCTGGCCGATAAACTTGAGTGCAAGAGGGCTTCCATCAACGCCCTACCCACCATCAACCAGCATGTGCGCCAACACCGCCATCGTTCGTTCGGGAGGGGGAAAAGCAGAGGTCCAGGCCCTCACACCCTGACCAGGGCCTACTGAATGCAGCTAGGGACTGGCAGATGCGAGTCGACCTGGACCGGAGGCTCACCTTCCCCCCGGAGATCGACCACCCTACGTCCAGACCTCGTCCTATGGTCCAACACACTCAAGCTTGTTTACATCATTGAGCTAACAGTTCCCTGGGGGGGATGCCGTCGAAGAAGCGTATGAACGCAAGAAGCTGCTGTACTCTGACCTAGCGGCTGCAGCAGAGAACAGAGGCTGGAAGACAAAGGTGTGCCCGGTGGAAGTGGGGTGCAGGGGTTTTGTGGCCAGTTCGACAGCGAAGCTCCTGAGGGAGGTTGGAGTCAGGGGACGGGCCTTAAAAGAGCTGGCCAACACCGCCGAGAGGATGAGCCATTGGCTGTGGCTGAAGAGGAGCGATACCATCTGGGCTGCTAGGGCAAATGCTTAGCCCTGGGACACACACCCAGGAGTGATCAACCTGAGGTGGGCCTGCCTCAGCTGAGGGCGTCTTGTGATAATTGGCCGAAACGCCCTGTGATCTGAGGACACAACTGATGATGTGTCCCAGTGGCGAAGCTAAGCCTTAAAGCAGCAGCTCCTATTTCACCCAGGTATGCGGTCAGGCGCAAGCTTGGCTCAGGGAGGAGGACACCCCTGCCATGCATAGTCATAGGGATTGTTACATCTAGTCCTTTCATCGAAGCAAATTCTCCTTATGCTGCATACTTTGAACTTTTGCTCATTCTCTGGTGAATACATTGCACATTCCTGCACATAGGCGAAACAGCTGGAAGAGGTGTCTGGGGCGAAGGAAGTCTGGGCCTCTTTACTCAGACTGCTGCCTCCGCGATCCTGCCCCGGATAAGCGCTAGTTAATGGATGGATGGATACATACAACATACATATGCTAATGCACATTATCATTAGCAACAGTCCCACGAGCCTCGCATGGCAGAGCATCGCAAAACGTCTCTATTTCATCAGATTACCACAACATTACACTCTTGTCCCTTATCCTGGGGTACATACATAGGTTTTGAGAAAGATTAATCCACCTGTGTGTAAAAACAAAGAGGTAAAAACGTAAGCTAACCAGTTAGCTAACATTTTCTTATTTTATATATGTATATATATGGGCAACACAAAATCAGGCCTTTGCCTCATGTCTGGGAATGTTTCTTCGTTGTTGTTATGCTCCTGAACAAATGTTATAATTGAAAATCCATCCTGGGGACAGAAAAACTCCCTTAATTGAAGAATCACTCACAGCTTAACTAATGCTCGTTTTACACTTTTTGTTGCTTGGACCTAGCATCCGTCTGCCACTATCCCTCATCCAGGATGCACATGACCATGCCAGGGCATGCCTCCCTGCCATGACCATCAGAAATG
This sequence comes from Centropyge bicolor, assembly GCA_037975185.1. Taxonomy (NCBI): domain Eukaryota; kingdom Metazoa; phylum Chordata; class Actinopteri; family Pomacanthidae; genus Centropyge; species Centropyge bicolor. The sequence goes on from JBBMOC010001685.1 coordinate 9,783, forward strand.
CTTGTATGATGTAGCCTGGTAATAAAAGGACTGGACTCAGGATACGTTTTATGTGGGACTTTATTCCCTGACTGGACTGTCAGAATGTAGTCTCAGCATTAATACCTTAAGTTGAGGATTGTGGGGATGGTCACAGAATTGACTTAATGACCATACTACAGACAACAGTATTGGCTCTCTCCTAAACAGAGAAAACACAATTACAATACAACAAAATACATTTCTTAAAAAAACAAAATCATTTAATTACTCCGAGTAAAGTGTTTCCATGAAAGGTTAACTATAAACAACAACAACAGGTAAACTTTACAGTACAAAATGTCAGTTCAAATAGTCTATACAAAAAAAAACACTTAGGCTATTCCGCTCCTCTATTTCGCTCGGTGTGGTAAAGAAACACAGCCGGCACATCTCAAGCAACCCCGTTCTGCTTGCCTAGTGACAGTACCACCCCAGCCAGTCATACATTATATTATGGAGCATAACATTTAATTAGCTCTCCTTTTCCACCTGGCTACAATGACTTGTGAAAAGAACTGAATGTATTGCAATGCAATGCAGCACCCAGAGCTAACACTACAGAGTAATGACTTGTTAGGTGTTTTGATATGTGGCAGTGGCAGCTTAAAGGTTAGAGAGGTCCCCTGAGGTACCTGAATATGCAAAGGACACGAGACTCAGAAAGAGAGGCGGGCAGAATTTTAGAGAAGGACAGGAGAACAGTGATAAGTCAGTATGACAGAGAGCGTTGGTCAGAAAGCTGCCAGAGCTCAGCAGCTTCTCTCCTCTTGCTCTCTCTTCTGATGGCACAGGAGG
>JBBMOC010001686.1:575-10594 GCA_037975185.1 Centropyge bicolor
CAACCTCCGGCACTGAAAAATGAAGCCAATGCGGAAGTGCAAAAAAGCTGCAGTTCCTCGAATAACCACTAGAGCAGGCTGCAGAAGGGAGTCAATTACATTTGAGCCCCATGTTAAAATGTCCGATTTTACGACAGAAAAAAACATATTTACAGCCTGGTTCAAAACATGGCTCTAGTCTCATAAGCTGTTTTTCTACTCCATGACAACTCTGGGGGGGGCGAATTTTTTTATAAGGCGTTCGTTTAAAATATACAGCATACATCATTATGCACAATTCATAGCTGTCAATCTAAGTGGCGCCACTTTGATTGACAACTAACCACTGACGGTCTAAAGGGCGTCACCGCGGCTAATTCTAGTCACTGAGTTTGGGAAAGAGATCGTCGTGGGGTTAGCCGGCTAGCAACGATATTTAGCATTTAACCTAGCTGGTTAGCCGTAGCTAGTTTGATTATTTCGAATAAAGCGGCTTTTTTCAGCCATTAGCGTTCATTCGACCCGCCTCAGCTCCGCCCTCGCCCCACCTCTTTTTCCATATTTGGAGTAACCGGAGGTAGGCTACCAAGATGGCTGCGCACTACGATTTGCTTCATTTTTGCTCTTCAGAAACCTATGGGTGACGTCACGGACACTACGTCCATATTTTATACAGTCTGTGAAGCACACAGGTACAGACTGTGCTAGGTGACGAAAGTGTAAGACAGAGGAAGTGAAAGCAGCTCAGAATATGGCCCTGTATTGTCTTATGAGAGTAAAGTGTAACAAAATCCAATAACTAGTGAACGTTCTACTCGGTGGCTGACTGAGCATCAACAAAAAGTTACCTGAAAGCATGTAAAACAGGTGAGATGACTGCAGCGCTGCAGGCTGTTACTCTGCTATGAATTCAGATCTGTCTGACAAGTTACCTCCCTCAGGATGAAAGAGTCCTGTAAGTTCAGAGCACTGGGTGTTACTCACCAGCGCGCCATGCTCTGAGTTATCACCACACCCGCCCATCCATCAGGCCCCCGGCCACAGGTGAGCTTTCACCTGCTCGGAGGGAAGGAAAAGTCATTATAGCAGGTGAAATACAAACTAATGTCAGGCTTCTCTAAGGCTGGCAGGGGAAATTTGTTACAGACACTGACATGTTACCTATAGACCAAAATTACAGGTGGCACGTAGTCAATGACAGGCTGCTTCAGTCATGTGTTATTCAGTGAGGAGCAAAGCAAATTACATGCTTGTGGATGAAATGACCACAGCTGAGGTCAGATTAAAAAGACATTCTTGTTTGTTGACTTAGCCGAAAGAATGATTTATGTCTTTTTAAACCAATCATCATTCATTTACTGATAAATCTGGATGGCCTCTGTCATAAGCTGGCGTGCGTCTCTTACCAACTATAATTTCATGGCTCTCACGGCTGCAGTTTTTATCGTAAAAAGATATTAGCTCAGAAACAGCCAAAATAACCAGCTTCCATCAAAACTGGAGCAATAGTTCATGTACAACACTTAACCCTAATGCTTTGTTTGTCCTGGAACCTGGGTCCCATTAAACAGCTCACAAACTTACTTGACAATGGTTAATCACCTTGATACTTCACAATGTTACCTAATGTAATGAGAATTACTAAGACGTTTCTGTTCAGAGGAGGTCGACAAGGAGTTCTAATTGACCCCAAACATCAGTAACCTCACCATGCAGGGAAACATACTGTAGATTTCTTTGATCATTTCTTGGCAAAGAAAAGGAATGTATTTGCTCATATGAATAATAGTATGTCTATTACTTCTGGATGCCAAAGACAAGGAAAACATGTAACATAGTGTAAATACTTTACCTCACTTGTCTCTATGCCACTTATTGTTTCTTGTTTTTTATTACTGCCTGATTTTTTAACTAGCCACTTACTGGTATTTATTTTTGAGTTACTGTTTATTGTTAGTTACTGCTGCTGTGACAAGTAAATTTCCCCTAAGGGGGATCAATAAAAGTTATCTTATCTTATCTTATGCACATGCCATTATACATATAAAAGTGAAATACTTTCTTATTTGGTGTACTAACAGAACTTAGAATATTGCTAATGTCAATTTAATGTGATGTTGAGCTTTCCACAACTTTCACAGTCTTTTGTTGCTCCTGTCCCAACTTGTTTGAAACATGCTGCTGCCGTCAAATTCAGAATAAGCAGATATTTACAGAAATCAATGGAGTTGATGAGGTCAAACATTAAATATATTGTCAAAGCAAATGCAAGTTACAGCATCATTCATTATTTGAACTCTTCTAAGATTAAGTGTCACTTGTCACGACACTGTACAAGACAGCGAAAGACTGTTTTGTCTCTTGCAATAAAGACTTGAGCAGAAAATGAAATGACACAACTGTCACAACTTACTCCGACTGCGTGTCTGATTTTGGCATCTCACTGAACATGTTGCTTGTTGCAGGTGAGCAGTGGAGGAGGAGGAGGAGGAGGAGGAGGAGGAGGAGAGACTCAAGCAGCGGGCCCCGGTGGGGATCGAGCCGCCGTCTGTTACACTCAGCCACATCACCACTATCACCATCAGACTGTGTCCCTGCCTCTGGCCTCGTTGTCCCCCGCTGCCTGCTCCCTGCCTGATGCCAGCGCTGCCTACCTGCCTCTGTCTGCTTGCCAACCCTGCCACACACACTGCACCTGCTGGCACAAGGTAGGCAGCAACACGGACACACATCAGTGGGATGTCTTAGTGAGTAGCAACAGAGTGAGTTTAATGAAACATCAAAAGGATTTCATTTATGGGTCGGTAGTTTTATCCTATGTTATTAAAATTATGTTCCTTGAGTTAATTGGCTAAATGGTTGTTAATGTCTTCAGTTTTCTAATATTCAGTGTGTACAAAAGCCTAGTATACACACTTGTGGATTCCTCTTCCATTGTGTAATTCATCCAATAGAAGTGAAATTTGAATTTATGGCTCGTGTAGTATTTCTATTCTTATTAAGCACATAGTTGCATATCAACTACAAAAGCAGAAAACACAAAATAAACATATGATATGTGATAAGCAAATGACTACGTTATCATCAGAAAATTAAGATAAGGGCCCAGGAAGAATTTACCTTTGACACTTCTGTGCTGAAGGTGTAACAGAGACAGAATGAAACAGTTCACAGTTCAGTTTGCTTTGCTTTACTTTGTCAGACATAAAACTATATACATTAACCATCATAAGCTATGGGCTGTGCTTCTTGTGTATATGTGTGTATGTGCAGGTGCACAAACGGGCATGTGAATGGTGTCAAAGAACTTACAAACAAAGCAGTGACATTTGTTTCAATATCTTAGAACAGGGGTTTTCAAAGTGTGGGATAGCGAGCCTCCCGAAAGAGAACTCAAAAGCGTGCCACCCCCCCTTTACCCCCCCTAATTATTATTACTATTATTACAGTTATTGTTGTCGCTTTGTATGTTCCACACAGGCTTAAAAAAGGTTTTAAACAATAAATGCTATACACATCTTTATTTTTGTAAACATCTTAAACATGTTTGTATGTTCTTAAACATAGTTTTAAAACATTTTAATCATCTTTATCGCTGTGTGTGTGGATAAATATCTTTTTAAAAAACATTTTAACATCTGTATGTTTTCAGCATCTTTTTAAAACAAATTTTTAACATCTGTATGTTTTTAATATTTTTAAAACACATTTTAACATCTTTATGTTTTAACAAAGTTTTTAAACACATTTTAGCATCTGTTTTAACATATTTTAACAGAGTTTTTTAATAGCTTTTTAATTACATTCAATTTAAGGCCTCTTTGTGCAATTCCACAAATCAGATAATAAACAGATCAACGTCATTTTTTTTTATCATAGCGGCTTGGTCGTTAAACTTTGGTGCTTGGTTTCAATATGACGCCGGAGTTTACATGGTGGCATACTGTCGTTAGCTAGCACCTCTTTGCAGATAACACTCTGTGGCAGCGGAGCATCATCAGGACCAATACATGAAAAGCCAAACTTTAAATAATCAGGGTCATACTTCCTCCGTTTTCTGCTCGCCCCAGACTCTGTGTCCTCTCTCACTTTCACCTGAGATACTAAAAATCCATCCATCCTGTCTCTTGTCAGATGTTTACACTTTTTTTCTTTTCAGGTTTATTTTTTCACTCGCTGCGCCTCCCCTGAAGCCCTCTGGCGCCCCCCAGGGGAGGCGCGCCTCACACTTTGAAAACCGCTGTCTTAGAAGTTTAAACTTAGACTTAATTTGACTTTTTATGGACAGTCTAATGACTAGTCTTAAACTGGTGGAGCTGAACATGGAGTATTAACAATCAGCCTTCTTTGTGCTGATCCCTATCACGCAATCAATGTTTTGAAATGTTAAGAAAAGCAACACTGCAACACAACACAATCAGCGGTTGACCGTAAATGTCCAAATATTGATGATAAAAGAAGACAGGAAGAAGAAGATTGGAGTTGTTTACAACCAAATGTGGTCCCTCTGCCTGGATGTGTTGTAATAAAAGGAGGAGATCATAGAGGGAGGGAGAGGAGGGGATTTCCCAGTGATGCAGAGAACTGAGTGCTTCATTAACCTTCTGGCACAGGAACATGTGGGATGACCCTGCGGAGAGCTGAGGTGGGATCATTTAGACACACAACCAGGAAGAATTTGGAGGAGAAAGAAACTGATACTCAATCAATGCGAGCAAACTAAAAAAGTTAAAGGAGCAAGACATTGGCTGTTTTTTTCCTCTCTTTCACACAGACGTAAACACACACTTATAGGCTCGCACACTCGCAGACAGGAACACTGTTTAAACATGTGTGAGCAGTGAAGGGAAAGTACCCAGCTCAGAGAGGAGCGTTTGTATTTAGTGTTTTGTTGCCCTTGGCTCCTGCTTAGTGCAGGTCAGCACATTTCTCTATGCTGAAATCAACCCTCTGTGGTGTGTGTGTGTGTGTGTGTGTGTGTGTGTGTGTGTGTGTGTGTGTATGTCTCCAGTGAATCCCCAGGAAGTTATAAATGCTCTCTCTCTCTCTCTCTCTCTCTCTCTCTCTCTCTCTCTCTCTCCCTCCCTCTCTGGCTCTCTTTCCTTCCCTCAGCGCTCTGAAGAGAATGACAGGGTTTCACTGTAAACCAGAGCAGTTGTGTACAGTATGCACAGTACAGACGCTTTTAGCCAGACCTACTGTCACCGACTGTAGATGTATATTTGACACAATTGCTTTCACCCAGGGCCATAACAGTGAGTATCTTTACTGTAGCAAGGTTGCCAGTAGCCACAGTGCTAGTCGACTGAAGGAACTGTAGCAGAAATAAGTAATAATTAGACTTAAAGCTGCACCAATCAGTGTTTTTGCGTATGAACAGTTAATCAAATGTGTATGCCAAATATGAAAGAAGTACCTCAGTACCCAACAGAAAACTCACTGTCTCTGCAATCCCCTCAGCTCTACACAGCGTTTTAGCGTCTTTTAGCTTATTGTTTTTTCTGTATGTTCCACAACTTAACTGTTCATGGATCTGTCTCTGCACCATTTCCACACACTGCAGGCAGCTTTTTTCCATACGAAAAAAAACACTATGCACAACCTGCCCAGCACCTAACGGCAGACAGAGTGACTAGCTACTGAACATAGTAAATCATCTAGCAGATAAAGAGCCAAATATTGGTGAAAACCAAGACATTGTTGGGTTTTCAGAAACACGGCTAGAAATGAATGCAAATGTTTCTCTGTGTCTGTGTAAATAAGCAATACGTTTGCCGGCTTGCCGCTTGTCTGACCGAAAAATCAATTAATGCCACTTTACTAAAATTGTGAAATTTTGCTTTAAAGGTAAAAGTTACTGTTGTTTATGATGCACAATGTTAAACAGCTGACACTGTGGTCACAAGTGGCAATTTCAGGATAACAGCACATTGGATTTCTTGACATTATCCAAAATTCCCAAGAGTCACTTGCTTTAAAAGCATTAACATGAGGTGACCTTACTGACAGCCAGTGGATCAGTCCATCCAAACATGTCTCCTGCATCTAATTCTTGCTTTACTTTTGTGAAAACAAGTGAAATATTGTTTATGTATAACAGTGTTTTATTGTTCATGAATTTTACTTTTTATTTCTAAGAGGAGGAATGTGTCATTTCTTCTTTTAAACAAGATGTTTCCTCAGGGTCTAACCAGTGTTTAATGTTGTAGCTCTAGGTTTTATGTCATATCTTAATCCTCAAAGCAACCAGACACTACAGCTGGAATAAAAAGTACATCATGTCCCTCTGAACTATAGTACATCAAAATTGTATTTACTTATGTACTTTCCACCACATGGAAAGTACATAAGACAGACTTTAGTGCTGCAACAGCCACTGCAGTCTGTTCATCCTCCAGGTTTTTGAGTCAACTTGCCGGAGCTTATTTTTAACACAAAACAGCTGGATGCCGAGTCATTCCAGAGGAAATATAGTTGAATTAGATTTTTTTTCAGCAGCATCTAGCAACAGAAGTGCAGTGATATAAACATGTATAATCACAGTGTTATGTGAGTGTTTTACGTATCTGGACAGATATTTCCCAGAATCAGAAGAAACAGCATAGTTAAGCTGACTTTTGTAGGAGAAGGAAGAGGAGTTGCTGTCAGCACACACACACACGTCCGTGTTCTAGAGTTTTCAATTTTTACTGCATGGTTGCCACTGGCAATGTTCGGCGAGCTTCACATGTTGCTCAAATATCTGGAATGTTTCTTGATTTCTTTTCAACACTCCATGTTTTCCTGTTTCTTCCTTGTCATCCTTTCCACTGATTCATGTTGTTGTCACGAGTGCCGTTTTGACTTCATGTACCGACAGCGTCAGAGAGTCAGGCTCTCCTTCCCTTCACTAACAGTCTGCAGACAGAGCCGAGTTGGCAGGTTGGGCAAGTAACATGCGGATGTGGCAGTAGCTCGCTTAATTGTTTTCAGATCTACTGCCTCGTGGTGTGCATGTGTATGATAGCAGGCAATAGCACACGTTTGTTTTACTCCCTGAAAAACAGAGAGCCGCACATTTTTAACTCAAATGTAATCTTATTAGGGGTCCAAGGAGTCAAGATCTGCTGCTGGAACCTTTTTGCTAGGGATGAGCGAGTATACCACTATCTGTATCTGTATCTGTTTAACCATCTACATTATCTGTATCTGTATCTGTACTCGGAGTGGGCGGGGCCTAAACCGGAAGTGGGTGCAGAAATGGGTGGGGCTTAAAACGGTACATTATTTTAAGTCTGAAATTGATATGGATTGATCAGAAGTTGCTAATCTACGGTATTCAAAGCCTATATACAGTATATCTCAATAATATTTATAATATTATTTTCATGAACTACAGTGAGAAAGTGTCAGATCCTGCATGCAGCCACATACAATAATATTAATATAGGCTAATTTGTATGTTCAGCTTTTTGTGTGTATGTGTGTAAGTGGTCTGTAAGACTGTTTATTTTTAATGATCTGTGTGAACTTCATGATTCATGCAAACATCCAGTGATGGCAAACAGGGAAATAATATGTCAGCCTTGTTCACTGTGTCTCAAAAGCACCGCGTTCAGTATGAGCAAAGTTTCTCAACTGACTTCATATCACCAGCCAAACTAAGAGCAAGCAGACAGTAAAAAAAAAAATATATATATATATATCCGACCTGAGCGGAAGCATTGACCGACGCGACGCGAGCCGTTTTCAGCTCTGTCTTGTCAAATGCACCTCGTACGTTAGAGAGACGTGTCTGTGTAGGGAGGGGCGGGCGCTGTGTGTGACTGGCCAATCACAGAGCGCGAAGACAGTCAGTTACATAATGAGGATTTCCCTTCAGCACGAACACAGATATTGACGGATTTTACTCGTATCATAATTGTATTCGTCAAAAATGCTTTATCCGTAACGGATACTCGTCTGAAACGAATATCCGGCTCATCCCTAGTATTTGCTGTTGTTGTTCCACCCACTACTCAAGCACATAAAGTGACACTGCTCCACTGGTCTTCTGCTCTAAAAATGTCAATTTTGTTTCGGAGATCTCGTCAGAAACTACGAGGCAAATCGACCCAGGATCTTTTATGGATTTTGCTCATCTTAAGCCGTCAAAGAATATGTTTCAGTAATATAAGCCAATTAAATTTTTTATCAAAATAGAAACAAATGTAGTCATGTGAAACATGTCACTCTACACCAAATGTCTCTGAATGTGGATGTATGCACCTCAACACAGCATCAGCATGTGAAAACCACAATGAATTGTTTGAAAGAAAATCAAGAGTTTTCCCAATTCATGAGATTATCAAAGTCATGAAGACACATCATTTGGATTCTTCCCCTGGCCACCGTGGATATCTGTACCATTTCAATCCATCGGTCAGTTGTCAAGACATTTCACTAAAACCCCTAAATGGTGCTGGGGGAACGTCAGGGGATCACCTTTTTATGCATACATGGATTCTGAATACACATTTGCACATTCCTTCACATATTCACAAATCTCAGTATGCGTTTAAAGATTCTTGAATGTGATTAGTAACAAATGGACACAGCAGCTGAAATCCTGTATCAGGCAAGAATGGGACAACATTTCACTTTCAAAACTCAAGAAACTGGTCTCCCTGGATCTCCCAAAGGGTTTCAGAGTGTTTTTAAACGAAGAGCTGATGCACCACGGTGGAATGTGTTCCTGGCATCAAATTTGAAATTAACATGTATTTTCAATGGAACAATTATTTGATAAGTTGTCTTTCCACTATCTTCAATTAAATATAAGGTTTAAGTGATTTGTAAACCATCAAAATCTGTTTTTATCAACATTTTACACAGTGTCCCAACTTTTTGAAATTGGGGTTGTATTAATAATGCTGGTAATCAGTTATTTCTTTGTGAGTGCTTTGTGACGCCAGGGAGTATTACAGTGATGCATAGCCTGCTGGGTCAGCCGTCACAAATTGATATTCCAACATGGCTCCTGATGATGCAGGATGACAGTCACCAAAACTGTCCAATCATGTGAACTCAAAAGTGAAAGCTCCCAAGAAAACTACTAATTGAAGCTTAACTTATTGAAAATTCATCCAACACAAGCAAAATGAAACAAGTCATCACAGAAAGATTGTTTTGATAACAGTAGCATCTTAAGGTGGAGTTTTCCAAGATCTGGTGGGATGGGTTTCCTAGGTGTTCATTGATCCCAATGTCAGACAGAGCTGCAGTTCATCCAACAGTTAAAGGCGCCTCCGGGTTTCAATGTGTGCTTGGATGTCAACTCTTTCTCTCTCCAACTGCTCCTCGAGGACGCAGCTATAAATACGAGCGCCCTCTCAGTGGACGAGTCTGGTTAAATATTGGTTTGCTCTGCACTGCCAGATCTTTCTCCTCACTTTGTTTTAGCACTGTGCCAGCCCTGCAGAGAGCCTTGCTCAGTGTTCGAGTTTGTTCAAGCAGTGACAGCACAGAGCTTAAGCGTTGCATTCATCTAGATGGTGGTTGAATGTTGCCTTTTGTGTGTATTTGTGCTCATGTGGCTCTGCGAAGGCAACTGGTTGACAAGAAGGAGAAACTGTCTGGGACTGGTTCCATTAGGGATGCACCGAAAATTCGGCCACCGAAAATTTTCGGCTGAAACTGGCTCAAAAGTGCATTTTCGGTTTTCGGCCGAAAGACTTTTGTCACCGAAACAACACGGCCGAAACAAGACGTTGTGATGACGAAGAAAAAACACGCCCACGACGGGCGGTTGCTGCCTCTAGCCATTTTTAAAATGCGCGTGTAGCGGCGCCAGTGTTTGTAACTTGGCAACCGTGACAGTGCTTTTTGATTGGCAGAGAGCGCAGCGGGTCCTCTCGGGGTCCCCGGCACATGGTCCCCGGCACACAGATTTAGCTGGCCTTAATCGTTCCTGTGTTTTATTTAGTTCACTATTGTCACATTTAGTGATGAAATGTGTTTGTGACAGACATGTGTATGGGACATTTATGAAATACGGGACAAATCGCGTCCCGTATTAGTTC
>JBBMOC010001687.1:0-10593 GCA_037975185.1 Centropyge bicolor
TCAGGCACAATGCAGCTGAGAGGATGGAGAAAATACAGTTTGATGTAGTCTCCTGCGAAATGTCAACCTTGTTTGTTCTCCTTCACTTTGTCCTCGGAACAATTAATACAGGCACAGAGAGGGAGGGGTGGGGGTGGGGGGGGCACATATGGGTAGAGGATGAACAAGGCAATAAACTCAAGGACTTCCATTAGGATGTCCAAATGTGTCTGTAGTGTGTGTGGTAATGGTGATAAATGGAGGCCGTGATGATGCACATGAATGGCTTAATCAATAACTAGGCTCAACAGTATCTGGCTGTATCTTCCTGACAGCGTCAAAACAGTCTACAATCAACTGGCAGTTTATACGTCAAACAAATAAACGGCTGGAGCGTCAAGAGTCACAGTCGCAGCTGCGTTGACTGGCTGCGCGTTCATCCAGCGGGGTGGATTAAAAGGCCGTCGAGCTGAGACGTATAGCTAATTACACACTCGCTTTTCAATAGTTAATTACAAGCCTCTCTTGTCAATGGATCCATTGACAAGAGAGGCGCTTCCTGTCTCCCTGGCAGTGCAGACATAATGACAGGCCAATCAGAGCTCCTGTTAGAGCTCGGTGGGTTTAGTGTCGTCAGTGTGAGACACTGGAAGAAACGTGTCTTTAAATCAAAGCCTCAAAAATGTAGCTTTCTCCACAGCATTAAAGATTCACAAAATAAAAATCAACAATAAAACATTTGAGCATTTTATAACTTTATTTATGAAGAGTTTAACACAAAGCTGATCTTGTTTGGTTGGATCAGACTGGATTGATGGGCACTAGGAAACTCACACAGTAGAGTGCAAATCAGGCTTACAGTCAAGATGTTGGCAAAGATTTAAAAAAAAAAAAAAATTTTTTTTCTTTATTCTTCTCATATCGTGTTTAACTTTACCAAAGTAAAACATGCAACAGACTATGTAAGCCTTGTTTACAGCCTGTTGGAAACATCATTTACTACATTGTTTTGAGAGGAAACAAAATTCCAAACTAAAGCAGTTGTTAATCACTTGCGCCCCCTACTGGCTGGTTAAGAGGAGCGAGGAGTCAGCCGACGAGCAGTATAGAACAGAGCAGTCAATAAAACAGGTTTCTCAAAAATTGTGAATCATCACAAACAGATCAAGTCCTTGAGTCATAAAAGTGTTAAGTTAACATATTATGTTAATGGGTCCAATAATATGTAGTGTAGATAAACTGTGAGAGACACACACACGAACACACACACAACCAAATGCATGAAAACCACAAAACAAATGTGATTAAAAGTCTTGAAAAAGTCCTAATTACATAAAAAACATAATTAGTATGTAAAGACAGAAAAATTAAACACTTTTTAGTAGCATAATTAAAATGTGAATTTTACTATTCACTTTATGAATGTTAGTAAAATGCATTATTTAATTAGTTGGGGAAAAAAATCCAGACTCCATAAAAAAATAAATGATTTCAATAAATATCAATTGATACACTTTCCTCAGAATGTTTTATGTAACTTTCATCAGTCTGACCTTTAGCCTTTAGACTCAAGATCGTAAGGATTTACTCAAGTGTTTATAAAAAAGTATCAAAACACTTGGTTATATATTCGTTTAAGCTCCATCACATCCCTGATTGCGACACTGATATATTAAGACTGTAAAGCGGGATGGGCCGTTAAATCCTCGCTGCACTCTGTGTCGTGTCAGAGATGGAGACCACATACAGAGGGGATAAAAAAAGGAGGAAGAGGAGGAGGAGGAGGAGGGGCGGGCAGGGGTCCAGATGTGGAGGTCTGCCCATCTCAAAGAGGGCTGGAGCAGAGCAGATGGTACTCTCTGCTATCACAGGCACGGTTGAGATTAGTTGATGTGAGAGGGGGCACAGGGCTGATGAGTGGGGGGGGCACTGAGGGAAGTCCACATCTGTTTGGATTATCTGAGCCGGGAGGAGGCCGGGAGGATGGGGGGGGGGGACAGAAATAACAAAACATGTGATCATTGACACTTGAAAACTAATGAACTGCAGCTAATATTCCACCAAAGGTTAAAGAGAATTGAGACGTTTTAGTGATACCTGAATTTAAAACAGATAGTTATTAAAAAAAATAGGGGAGTCCTGGGAATAAGGCTGCAAACAAAGCCAAAGATAGCAAACCCTTTATGACTCATTCTGACTCATTTGCCCAAAAGTAAAGGAAAGCTGCTGTGTCAAATGTTAACTTCCAGGTTCACGGCCTTTTCTCTTCAACACTTTTTTATCTAAACGATTTCAGCTGGGGGGGGCATCGTTGAGCTAATTGTGAGCGGTTAATATGAGGCTCGGTGATCAGTGCCAGTTATCCTAAAGCAGAGAGGACGTGACATCCTGCAGGAGCAGACAGGTTGTCACTACGCACGAAGCTTCCTGTTTATGACGGCGAACCAGAGCTGAATTGACGTTGTGCGCAACTTCCTGCTGTTGTAATCATAAAATATTTCAAGCGCTTCCCTGTCACAGACTCTGACAGCCGAGGGATGATTGTCATTCTTTTTTAATGCAAAGTGTAAATGATTATGTTGTCAATTAAAATCTTGTCTACTTCACGTGAACCAGTTACTTCCGCTGCTCTCGACTTCTCCAACATTTCATTACCCACCCAACTCATGATGTAGTACATGCTTATTCCATCATTTATTCATGTGTTGTGTGGTGAATAAGTGTGTAGCACAACCCTGGGCCTCGCTCGCCTTTAATCCTCTCTGCTAATTAGAGAATAAATCTGAATGCTGTGTTCCTTCCGAGCAAATGGGCTTTTTACGAGAATACAACGACTGACTGAGACGGACCGAGATACATTCAGACTGTGGATATTCTGCTGTACACAAAGAAGCAAAGGGACAGTGTCTCCATTCAGTGGCTGTGTGAAGACATTCTCTTTAGCTCCTTTCATGTAAATGTGCTTGAAATATTATAATGGCACTTACAGTTTTTCTCAGTCGCTTTGGTGCATTTCTCACATCACTATTAACATTTGCACAACAGTTAGTGCATTTCTCAAAACAATTAGTACAAACTGCAAAACCTAGTAGATAACCTGCAAAAGTGCCTCACTTGCTCAATGGATTGTTCATTCCTCAAAAGCAAGTATTCATGTCAATCAATGTGTCAGTGTCAACAAGATGAAAAGTCCCAGCACCATTGTTTATGAACAAGACAGTCAAATGGCTTAGTCATGTTTTCATTATGACAGTTTACTCTGGAAGTGTTTTCAAATGCAAAAAGTCAGATCTTGGTGACACAACCTGAAAATGCTCAAGACAGCACTATACACTGTTTGCACAGCCATTTGAAAACTACAGTAAAGTTACACATTACTGTATTTAGTGAGGTCACTGAGAACAACACACTGAATACGTATGTTTCACATTTTTACTGCATATGCTCTTTACAATTCTAATTTGTTCAAAGCATTGTGCAAAAGAAAAGTACACACATATTTACAACAAACATGAGAAACTGCCTTTGGGTAGAGCTGTGCACAACTGTAAACAATACTGAAGTACATATTGGAACTGAACATACAACATACACAGTACTGCACATCATTCAAGCACATGCTTCAAACCACTGTCTGAGCAGGTCTGAGTGGTGAAAACACACATTACCCCAAACAACAACATACTTGTTCAGATGGTCTCCAGTTAGACCCCTGTCATTCTCAGGGATTATGTCCCTGTAAAGAGTGTCTAACACAGTCAGCAGATGTTGTGTGTTGTATGGACCAAGACGGGGGATATGAGTGAGGACGCCATTTTCTGAGATGGCTGCACACAGTGTAACATTCCCTCCTCGTTGGCCTGGGACATCTGTGGTTGCTCTCTGTCCAGTACAATCCCTTCCACACTGTCGACCTTTTGCCAGATTGAAACCCGCCTCAGGAATAAAATGATAAAGAAATCAAATTTGCTTGACAGATTTTGACAACTAGTTCAACATTAATGACTCAAGCAATGAAATGAGGACTACTTGTTTTATAAGGAATGACTATTCAGCATTCATTAGTATAGTTAATTTTGACTGACATGACATAAGCAAATGATAATGTTAAAAAAAACAGAGAATTGTATGAAAGCAACTGATGCATGTCCAAAGGATTTGCAATTTGTTGGAAAGAATGAGAAACTGCCACTATGATGTGCACAAATGACTGAATGTTGTGGAGGTTGAACTAACAGTTAAGAGAATTTTAATTCTGATCAGAGAAATGCACTAAAGCGACTGAGAAAAACTGTAAATAACTAGAAAAGCATGTAGAGCGCAGACCTCCGCCAAGCAGCACAGTTAGCCCAGCTTATTGTGACTTACACCCCATAATATTAGTCCTACCTTTGATTGATCTATTTCAATGGATTCCTGGACCATAAAAACAGACCCTTAGCAACTGGAATCACATTGATATCATTTTTAGTTTAGTAGTCCCATATTTCCCCAAATTTCCATAACTTTTTGAGTTATGTTGCAAACAAACAGACAAACAAACAGACAAACAAACAGACAAACAAACAAACAAACAGACAGACAGACAGACAAACAAACAAACAAACAAACAGACAAACAAACAGACAAACAAACAGACAGACAGACAGACAGACAAACAAACAAACAAACAAACAGACAAACAAANACAAACAGACAGACAGACAGACAGACAAACAAACAAACAAACAAACAGACAAACAAACAAACAGACAGACAAACAAACAGACAAACAAACAAACAAACAGACAAACAAACAGTCACACAAACAAACAAACAGACAGACAGACAGACAAACAGACAGACAGACAGACAAACAAACAAACAAACAAACAGACAGACAAACAAACAAACAAACAGACAAACAAATAAACAAACAAACAAACAAACCAACGCCGGCAATAACATAACCTCCTTGGCGGAGGTAAGGAAGCGATGTTGAAAAAGCAGCGGCCACCTGAGAGGGTCCTCTAATGAATTCATGTCGCAGAGAAACTGATCTGGATGCTGGCGACAGAGAATCCTGCCACTGTGATACTATGTAAATGCTCAGTGACTCAGATTCACTTAGCTGATGAGATGCATATGCTGGAGCTCGACGAACAAAAATAAATCACACAATGGAAACTAGAATAAATGTTGCATCTGAGAGAGAGAGAGAGATTTTTGGGAGCCGTGACTTCTGCGGAGCTCGATCAAGAGGGAGGACTCTTTGTCAAAAGTAGTTAAATCTAAAGCCTGTGTGCAGCCCTGTGTGCAGGGCTGAGGCCAGCCACTGACTCAACTGAAGTGCTTGTCAAAACACATCATAATTATCATCTGACAAACTATAAAACTGCGTTCACAACCACCAGAGCAAAGCAAGTTTTTTATGGCTGCGGATAGTTTTCATATAAATCTAAATGAGTGCAATTGTATGAACGATTAGAATAAATGGACGCCGCTGTCGGTTTGTTCTTTTCAACACAGCCGCACATTTTACATTTACACCAAGCACATTGATCATAGCTGAAATGACTGTGATGAAAGCTGTGACACCATGATGTGTTGACAAAGGGAACTCACACACAGTGGAGTAATACAGCTTCTAATTGGAAAATTGTCTCGCTGAAAGGTTGCAGGTCGGCTTGTTTATCATCCGAGAACAATCCTGAAAGGTTAAGCTCACTCATCCCTGCAAAACCAAAACTGGAGCCGTTAGATCCATCAGTCACAGAAAAGCATCGACTCATGTTGTGTGACAGGTCGTCAAAGCGTGTTCATCACAGTGAAATGATCACATACAGTCGGTGAGTTAATCATCACCTGTCGCAGCATCAGTACACAGTTATGTGTCATGAATGCAGAGTGTGTTTCATATGAGAAAGTCTGCATGACCGATGATTGAATTCTAATGGTCTCCTGTGTGTGTGTGTGTCATTAATACGTCATTGGTGAATCAAATTTTCATGGCAAATGTTTTACATTAATATGTAAACAGGTTGGGCTAGTTTTACACAACATGACCTGCAAATATCATACTACAGTACAGAATACACAATCACACTGTCGCTCGTATAAAGTTACAAATATCACCGACAATCAAGCAAAGTGTCTAATGAAAGTTGTGTATTTGTTTTTAAGCTTTTCAACACTGGAAAGATCTGGTTCATGATTATTTCAGATGTCATTCAAAGAGACTATTATAGTATATTATAACTAAAACTACTAATTGATGGATCGTTGTAAACAATACATATGATAATTAACTTAATAAAAGTAAAGAGTTAGAATTAAAACATGATGATTTTAATGCATTAAAAAGGTAAAGACAGTAGTTCACTAGTTTTCATGACTTAGATAAGAACTTTTATCTGAAATTCACTTTTTAATAATAATACATAATTATAATTAAGCTGATATCAACTTGTCAACAATAAAAAAAAAGCCAGGAGTCATTTAAATATTTGTTCCCTTGCACTCATAATATTATAATAATATTGTATTATGAATCACGTGTTTAATAATAAGTAATAAGTGTTAATTAAATTAAACATTGTTCCACCATGATTAATGGAGTGAGTAAGTGAAGGACTGCCATCTAGTGACAAGCCAGTGTCATTGCATCAGGCCTTCAATATGAACAACCCTATTGCCTTTTAGCACAAGGTGAATTTA
Source organism: Centropyge bicolor (assembly GCA_037975185.1). Taxonomy (NCBI): domain Eukaryota; kingdom Metazoa; phylum Chordata; class Actinopteri; family Pomacanthidae; genus Centropyge; species Centropyge bicolor. The sequence continues at coordinate 6,676 of JBBMOC010001687.1, forward strand.
AAGGTTATTGATCTGTTATGCTGTTATTATAAAGCAAAGTGATTTATTTATCATTCAAAGGTTTAAAAAAGTGGCAATCAAACCTTCTTCCTATGTGTTCACCAGTAACATCTGCATTTTAGAATATTCGAAGGTCTTTCGTTAAGGCCTGTGTTTTTGTTGTAATCTTCTTAAATACTGTGTTTCCCTATAACTTTTTAATACTGTGTTTATTATTCATTGCATGTCTTGCTATTCCAGAGGAATATTAAATCAAAAAGCCTCCTTCTTTACTAAAAAAATAATAATAAATAAATAAAATAATAAAGGACCAAATTGTTCCGCTCTTTAAAAGATATTTTTCTTGGACCTCTGCTCTGGTTATCTAAAGAAACGCTGTTGTGGTGTTTATGTAAGTAAGAGGTCACTGTAGTTCAGGCGCATGAAGGCAAAGGGGAGTGTTGCACCAGAGACTGGACGATTGTGTAAGAGAAGATAATTTAGTTCTTTCAAAGTTGTTGCAAGTCCTCCAGGCCACCAGCAGAGGTCAGCGATTACTTAACGCCCAGGAAGGGGCAAGACATCATTACTTGGACGTTATTAGTGTTGGGAAACTGACATTTAGTGCTGAATAAAACTGGCTTCAGCTTTTGCCAAAACAAATAAAATAGTCTAAAAATGGCGCTGTATTTGGGAAGTAATCTCATTTACCTCACACGATGAATTAAATCTTAATGGTTGCCCTTTAATGAAACCAATAATACAAGATCGCTCCTGACTGAGTTTGCTGAGTAAATGGACAAACATTCATCACCATTACATAAACACGACAATGAATTTCTATTGCAATTGTGTCGCAGTGTTTTTATTGTTGTCTCGGAGAATATGAGCATTAAAAGGTTCTTTTCCAATAGTTCTTCAATATTTGGTTTATTTTCTGCTTTGCCTTTATGGAACAAAATACAATAGAAAATGATGCTAAAAACTGAAGAGTGATGTCATATACTATAAATCATTAACCTCAATCCTCCCAAATAAACTTGCATATCTGCTCTGATCTGAGCAGCTTTTCTCCCCCCTCCCTCTTGTCTGTTTCTACCATCAGAACATCAACAAAGTCATGGAGTCGGCTGTCAGAGAAGACCGTAATCCTTTTCTTTCTTCAATGTGCCCTTTAACTTTTCGCTGAGATCCAGCTGAGATTAAAGTATTATCCCTTTCCATCAACTCACTTCAGATCTGTGATTTACCCTTATGCTGAGAAAACCTTGGGGTAAGCAGGTTTGGAAAGGTTACTCTCAAAGTGTTTTTTTACTCTTTATTTGTAATAGTTACATAATTCACAAAAACACTTTCAAGTTTTAACATATGTCCATACATTTTTTTGATTGGTCAAATACTACTTTCAATTTCCTCAGTTTTAAGATTACTTATTATCCACTGCATCGACAAAAGCATTTATTCAAACATAAAATTCTTGACTAACAACTCAGTGCAGAAACTATTAAATTATATCTTCATGTGAGCAGGCCTGTAAATATTCATTATGATGAACCAACCTGAACCCAGAGGGATAAGACTAAGCTCCTCCATAAAGAATAAATTGGAAAGAAGATTATAAAAGTATCTGTGAGAGCGTGCAACTACAGTAAAAGCTTTTTAAGACAGCCTATAAGGATACATTTTCCTGTTCACTGGTGCGAACAATTGTAGAGTAAAATTCATTTCGATATAAAAGCTCAAATATGCTGTGAGTCCATAAAAACTGTCTCCCAGCTATTGTTAATGGAGCGGTGCTATATTTTACATCTCAGTGACAGCTCAATCACAGGGCCGTGTCTTTTACTTCTTTGGTTCTCTGTCTTTGAGTGAGAGTCACATCTCGTCACAGTCTGCGTTTGGAAACCGAAGTGTGATGTATGATGGATCTTCAAAGTGAATAATGTCTCTATTCCATAAATCAGCGGCGTCGGAGAGTCAAGTAAAGTTAATGTGTGTATTCCCAAAGGGCTCCACAAAACAATAGGCCCACGATGAAATTATAAATTAAAACGTTAAATCATCTGAAAGAGCAGCAATCATGAAAACCATCAGATCCTCTGTGTGGCAACAAATGTGTAATGTCACAGCTTCACCACATGGAGGTGCAAAGGCATCATTTAACTGGATTGAAAAAGAGCAGCCACAGTGTTGCTCTTCTCATTCAGATGCTTTTGTTTACTTCTCTGTGATCTGATCCTGACTGTTAAACACGGGGCTGATTCACATTAAAATTAATCTCACAGAATACTGAATCCAAGATGCAAACATATTTTCAGGTTCACGCTCAGGCTCTCCCACGTCTTCGAGTGAGGGAAAAAAAAGAAGCAAAGACCCTGCCAGCAAATTAGCTTCCCTTGTTAAAATTCCTTACCATAGCATTTAATAGAAATCCAATTTTTGGGGGGGACATTTTAATACCTATAAATCCATCGGGCCCCCTCACTGGTATCATAAATGGTGGACAACTAAGGTGAGGATATTGAGTGTTATGGACTTTATTATGCAAAATTCATGGGGGAAGGCTTGCCAATGCCTCTGGAGCCCTGTCTGTCTTTAAGCCTTTATAGTACCAGTGCTGATGTCTGGTCCTCTGCCAGCTGCTCTGCTCTGAGCTCAGAGCTCACAGAGGCTCAGGCTGAGTGGAAAAGTCCACTGTGTTTAGTGCCTGAGCGGCACTGAAGAGTTCAGAGTGAGAAGCAAAGGACTTCAGCTCTTCCGCACAATAACTGCAAATGAATTCATCCTGGAGACACTGACTCAAACCGGGTGACTCATGGAGCTGCTGCTCAGACAAATGGCAAAATAGAGAAGTAACATATCGCATATGTTATCTCCTGGGTGCCGTAAACTTTACTGATTGAAAAACCAATTTCCCGTCTGAAGAAACTGGAAGTGGATTGTGTGGTTGAAAGAAACAGCCGCGGGTCCGTAGCGGTAGCAGTAAAGTACAAGCTGTGATGAGATGCATTTGATACGGTGGAAATCTGGTCTCTGAGAAAAGATAAAGTCATTGTCCATCTTATCTATTCTGTAATCATTACTACAGTCCCTGCAACCATCTGCTCATGATGTAACATCGGTAATCTGTATGTTACTGCTACGTCACTTTAGACTTGTCATGTTTCATACTGTATGTACTGACACGATAGGGAAGTATTCATGTTCTTTAACGCAGTAAAAGTATCTATATCACAATGTAAAAATACTCCATTACATTAAAAATACTAAAGCTGTTATCAGTGGATTAAATGTGTTTGTGTCAAAGAGGTCAAACCCACAAATATTCATCATCCCTCTCTAGTGTCTATTAGCTCATTGTTTTGGTTTTCTTGCCTGAAATTTTAACCTTCTTTAAAGCTCTGATGAACTCACTGTGCTGGTGAACATATGGAGCCTTTAGCAGCTAAAGAGCCAGACCAAAACAGAACTACAGGAGTGAATATAAGACTTGGATTCATCACGTGACCAGAAAAACTCAGTGCTAATTAACATTGCTTTTCATTGGCTGGATGTGCACATAGGGAACTGAAGTCTTCACTTTAACATAGCTTAAGTTTTTATGAGTATAATTTTCTTCATTTTGAAGAAAGGCAATTTTTAGAGTTTTATAGCTAAAATGCATGTATTAGTTCCTTTAAAACAGTGATTTCCTTCTTTCTTTCTTTCTTTCTTTCTTTGTGGCTCACAGAAACACCTACATACATGATAAGGGCACAATAAACTCCCAACACATTCAGGTGGCAGGTGTAAAGAGGAGGAAGCATGTGAAGGGGCCATAAACATGAAAGGCCTTGCCTCTTCGTGAGAGGAGTAAGAAGAGTTAACTAGGTGACTCTGTATGAGACGGGGGTGTTGATAGTGTTGGAGGGGGAGGAAGGGAGGACGGGAAGCAGGAAG
>JBBMOC010001688.1:0-10591 GCA_037975185.1 Centropyge bicolor
CAGCATCTTCTTTCCAAACTGCGTCTCTCTTGTCTCACTGGAACTTTGGAAGTGAAGGAATGTCTGAGCCTGAAATACTTCTCCTCTCCGTCTCTTTCTTTCTTTCTCTCATCTCTCCATTTCTGTCTCCCTCTGTATCCCCACCTTCCCCCCCACCTCCCCCTCCGCTCTCGCTCCCTCCTGTCAAAATAAACACATTGAGAGCTGCCCTTCTTTTCATTCAGACGCTCCGAGCCGACGGCCTCATTTAGGGCCCCGCTGTCCTCCTGTGTGTGTGTGTGTGTGTGTCCTGTGTCCCCTCAAAGTGTGTGTGTGTTTCTCTAAAGTATTTATAACACACATTGAAAAGCAGCTTTTTTTTTTTACACCCCATCGCTGCCCCTCCCCTCCCCCTCCTCCCGCCCCGGCGTGGTATCTGACATAACCGGCGCTGGGTTTCTCTGCCCTGCGTTCCTGGCAGATAGAGGGGCCGCCGACCGCCGCTGGGGGAACTTTCCTGGCTCGGGGAAGCCGTGGGACAATCACACCTTTCATGGGCCGGAGAGAACGCCGCCCGTCCAGTGGCTCCTCGGCCACGGCACGGGGAATTTCTCTCCCTCCCTGGACCCTCTCTCCATTTCTGTTTCTGTCTCTGACTTGTGTTCTGTGCCACTTGTTCATTTCTTGCATGTTTTCATATGACGGCCATTTTGTTTCTGCATTCGTTCTGTCACTGCGTCTCGTTACTCTTTGGTGCTGCAATGGTATAATATCACTTTCATGTGGCCTGTGTGGGCAGACGACCTGATAAACTGAGGTATATCTCCTCCATGAGATGACACGTCCAGTGCAGACAGCCTGTAGCTTTGCATCGTGCTATAGGAAACACCACTCCATGTGCTGTATGTAAATAATGCATTGCTGAATTGCCTAATATGAACATAATGTCTCTGGCGACTGGGCCGACGTATAGACTGATCTGATGAGGTTTATTATTGTGTTTTGCCCCATTCAAACAGGATTAACGTTACAGAGGTTCCTTGATTATTTAACTCACTGTTACAGGACATGCTCTATAACAGACATGGCCATTCTGCAAGGCAGCAGCCTCCCCAGGGGGTGAGGGGGAGTCGAAGGTGAGAAGATAGTGAATTTGTGCATCTGCTTAGAAATTGAAGAAAAAGACGCTTCAGATTTCAGATTCAGATTCATCATGCTGGTTCCCAAGTAGCATGATGTTAACATGTTTCCATCTATCAGGAAAAACTTCATCCTACATTTTCACACGAAAGTGAAATTTCACACTGAGCTGATTCAAAAATAAATAAAGGAAAAGAAGCTCTTCTCGTAAAAAAAAACAAAAAAACTCAGAGAGCCACTTAAATTTACAAGGACGTGAATGAGATTTGAAAAACTAGTGAGTTTGCTGATAAACATTAAGTAAATGCAGCTAGAGTCATGACTGTGTGTGGACTGGATAACATCACTGACCACAGCAGGTAAAATCACCCCACATCCCCTTGAACTCCAGTCCAACTACAATCACACTTCAAATCCAGTCTGAACGGGGTTTAAGACACATTTTATTGAACCTGATTCCAGTATGAAATCAACTAACTGAATCTGATTCCTTTCCAATCCCAGTCAGTGTGTCAGGTTCTCCCTCTCCTTCCTGTCAGAGCTCATGAGTTATCACTGAACGGCTGAATGAAATGAAAGATCACACTTGTACTTAAGGCAAATTGCCTGATTGTGAGTTGGAAGAAGATTCTGTAGAAATCATTAAATAATTATTCTCATCTCTATCGTGTCCTCTCCGGCCGACTGTACCTTCACACTCCTCCACCCTGTTTTCCTTCCTTGATCTCTCTCTGAAACTTTCCTCCCCCTCCTCCCCCCCCCCCTCCATCGTTCTCTCTCTCCCCTCTGAAGCTCTCTCTTTACAAAGCTACCTTTCTGCAGGTTTAAATTTAGAATCACCTTCTTTTGGGCCACGGCTGCTGCTGGAGGTTGTCCTGAAGGGAGAGAGAGAGAGAGGCAGATTTGCTAAACTCGTCGCTGTAAATTGGCAGGTTTTGTGAAAACCAATTTGGAAAGGCTTAGTTTGGAAGCATGAGGGGGCCGGTTGTGATGTTGCGCTGTGCGCTTCCCGTAAACGTGCTGAGTAGCTTTATTCAAAGAGCTGCGGTATAAAGGCCAAATAAAGATCAAATCAACATGGAGGAAGCTGGCGGAGAGGGGAGGGGTTCGGCGCAGAGGTGGGGGCAACCTGGGACATGGAGAAGGCAATGAAAACACGATCAGGAGCAAAGAAGGTAACGCTTCCTCGTTTTAATGAACGCTTTAATAAAAGCAGTGAAATCTTATTCCCATCATCAGAAACACGTCGAGGAGGAAGTGGCTTTGTAAAGAATGCTAAATGAATGTTAAGTATTCACAGAATAAATAAACACAACTAGGACCAATCAGAGCATGAATCGTCCATTAAAGTGTGATGTGAGACAGTGACAGTGTTTAATCAGTCTATTGATACGACAGCAGTAATTTTGATTTTAACTTTCGCTGCTGATGCTTGTTTCTTTACTCTGTTTAAAACCAAACAGGAAACTCCTGCAGACTGAAAGGGTTTGACAGGCCTGTAGCTTGATCATATGTGGAGCCAGCTTGGTTCCACAGCCTTTACAATGGACTCTAATCACAGTAACAGTAATGAAAGTAAAGACACATGAAGATGAAGACAGACACGTCTCTGCTGTTGATCCGTGTGCTCAATATGTCAGGACATCACTAAATACAGGCTGATGGTGGAATATGCTGCCGGAGCGTTTTGAAGATGTTGAAGACTTTCCTTTTTTACACAACTACATGGGAGTATTTGATATCCAGTTTTAAAAAGAAAAAAAAAACGTATTATATGACGTAATCCTTCAACGTGTCCACTGAATGCAGGACTTACAGATCATTACATTGTACTCTTGGTACTTAAAGGATTAGGAGTATTTTTAAATGTGAACACTTTTTTTCAGGTGTCTCAGGGATGAAAACACACACTCTCACACGCACACACATACACACACACACACACACACCCTGGACGTGGATCAGCAGAGGGGTGGGACCAGCCCTGCAGAGCAGTCTTGCATCCTGGTGTCACGTCAGCCTTTTTAATTCCTTCCAGGAACCTGTGAGGATTTTCACTGTGCTAACAATGTGTACTCATGCATGAGTCACACACACACACACACACACACACACACACACACACTCACACACACTTTCAGCACATCACTCTTTCTCCCCCAGGCCCTCTCTTTCTCTGTCTCTTCCTCTTTCTGTCTCCATCTCTGTGTTTTTTAAATACCTGTGTGTGTGTGTGTGTGTGTGTGTGTGTGTGTGTGTGTGTGTGTGTGTGTGTGTGTNTGTGTGTGTGTGTGTGTGTGTGTGTGTGTGTGTGTGTGTGTGTGTGTTTGCGTGCTTGATTGAGCGTTCATGTACCTGAACGAGCGTCCATGCCCGGATGCAAGTCTTGATCTCGACCACATCTATTTAACACGGTCTGTTGCTTTTCGGTCCCCCCCCCCCACACACACACACACACACACACCCCCGTCGTCTCCTAACACACTCCCCAAACTGAGCTGCAGTGACTCCGCTCTCTGTCCAAACTCCATCATCTCAGGCAATCAAGTGCAGTCAATGTTTCTTTCATAAAGGCTGCATTTCGCCTCATCGTAATTTCTCCTCAACCTCAGTTTGGCCAGAAGCCCCAGTATCTATAGGCTCATTCAGGACAGGGCGCACAGTCGCCGAGCGTATCGCTGTCGCCACAGTCGAACCAGGCATCTGCAGAAAATGTGAGCTTTTCAGGGATGAAGAAAAGAAAGCTGTTCCACTCAGGGATGTAGATGCACTTTTCAAAAAAATCCTATATGAAGGTTTTGAGAGGGTTTAGACGTCATTAGATCCAGACTTAAAACATGAATGACTAATCTTTGCAGTAACAGTTTTTTCCATGTTATTCAATAAGAAATCAAAATGTGCTTTAAACAAACACAACTTTCTATAAAAATGTAGGTGTTGTGTTCTTGAGGTGTTAATGATTTACTCACCATCCATAATCTGTTCTCTGTTCCAGCTGTTGTTGGAGAATAGTGTCCATTAACAACACAAGACAGTCTGGGGTCATTTTAGGTCACATGACTTTCATCACTTTCAACAGCTGTCAAATTTCATGTTCTACTTCTATTGAAACAACAGTGTCTCCTTACAAATGCCACGTTGGTTAAGCTTCGGGGGAAGGTTCGGGGAAGGGGAAGACTGTTGAATTTGAAATGTTGACATTTTTTCATATTTGACCATTTCCCTTGTCTTTAAGTCCAAGTGCTTTGAGTTGTCATTAAAACAATTAAAACAAACACCGAGATTTGTTCATTAAAAATGTTTCCTTATCATGTGTTTCATAACATGAAAACATTCAATAATGTGTAATTGAATAATATGTCATTCTTTTGATTTAATTATGGTGGTGACTTTTGTACTTTAGACTTAAAATAATTTCCTGCCTGTTACAACTCAAACAAGAAAAATTCTCATATATGTATATATGTATATATATATATGTATATATATATATCTGTGTGTGTATATGTGAATATGTATGAGTATGAGAAATTCAGGCATGTAAATATGTGCGAATTGCGGACACAATGAAACGCAGCTCTTACTTTGCTTGCCTAATTGTCTTGCAATATGGATATGCTGCTTGTTTTGTTTTGTTTTGTTTTTTGGTTGTTGTTTTCACATGTCTGACATAAAAAGGTTTCATTCATTCATTCATTCATGTCCTGAACAAACAATGGTCCAACGTTCAAGATTAATAAACTTCCTAATAAAGTTCTTATCTTATTTAAAAACTCCAACCTCAAACCCTGAGAGAAAGTTAAAATGTTGAGTGAAACCACTTGTTGAACGGAGTCGACAGAGCAGCGAGCGAGATGCTGGTTCAGAGCAAACAGAGTACTGGGACAGAACTGGTCCGACTGGTTTTCGGTCGACTGCGATCTGTGGAAGCCCTTCCCATCCATCAGAAATTTTCCATCCAAGATTTTCTTTTTTCAGGCATCATCCAGCGCAGGCAGGTGGGACTCTGACAGACATCAACACTCGAGAGGATTAAAACCTTTCAAATGCCCTGAAACACGAAACAATAGATTATACTGAATATGAAAAAATAAAAAAAAATTAAAAATACTGTTGATGTTTGTTGGTTTGGTTTTGAGCTCAAACTAAACAGGGCAGCTGTGATTTAAACTCCCAACACGTTAAGAAGGTTTTTTTCAAATATCCAAATTGGTGCTGTCCAATATTTTGAAGCTGCTCTTTGTTCAGGAACACACTGATAGACTTGGCTCGTGTCGGAGGCCTCTGCCCTTCGCACGAAAAGTCGAGAGAGAAGATGAACGGCAGTTTGCAAATATCTTTTTGAAATGAAGCATTTATCACCTGACGAGCACCTGCCCTCCTTCTCCTCCATCTGGGCTTTGTTTGAGGTTGAATGAGGCTAACGGAGGCCAAATAAAACGCCGCGGGCTTTGTTTGCTCGCCGAGACAGTTAATTAAAACTTGTTGTCCATTTGAAAGAATTACATGACTCATGAGAAGCAGATTAAATGAGCTCTCAGACATCGCAGCAGGTAACATGGGATCGAGGTCACACACACAGAACGAATAAAGTCATTGATTTAGTTTGTAAAGATGATGTTCAATTCTCCTGAAACAAGCCTGTTGGTCAAAGCCGTGCTGGGGGTCCATCTGAACGAGTCAGCCTCCTTCATCAGTCTCAAACAGAACAGAGGCTGCTCGACTCTGGTGAACTCACATTACTCACACAGGCAGTGAACGTGCACAGTCAACATGTGTGTTTTCAACAGTGTCAGCTGAGAGCAGAGAACTGAGTCTGCTCTGCTCTACTGCAGCCGCAGACAGACAGGTGAACAGACAGACAGACAGACAGGTGAACAGGCAGACAGGTGAACAGGCAGACAGGTGAACAGGCAGACAGACAGACAGGTGATCAGACAGACAGGCAGGTGAACAGACAGTCAGACAGACAGGTGAACAGACAGACAGGAAGGTGAACAGACAGACAGGTGAACAGGCAGACAGACAGACAGGCAGGTGAACAGACAGACAGGTGAACAGACAGACAGACAGACAGGCAGGTGAACAGACAGACGGACAGGTGAACAGGCAGACAGACAGACAGGTGAACAGACAGACAGACAGACAGGTGAACAGACAGACGGACAGGTGAACAGACAGACAGACAGACAGGTGAACAGGCAGACAGACAGACAGGTGAACAGGCAGACAGACAGACATGTGATCAGACAGACAGATAGACATGTGATCAGACAGACAGACAGGTAAACAGACAGACAGACAGACAGACAGGCAGACAGGTGAACAGACAGACAGACAGGTGAACAGACAGGCAGACAGGTGAACAGACAGACAGACAGGCAGACAGGGGAACAGACAGGCAGGTGAACAGACAGACAGACAGACAGACAGGTGAACAGACAGACAGGTGATCAGGTGTATCAGGACGTTGTGACCTGTAATGGGTGTGACATGAAATGTAGTGAAGTACAATACTTGCTATAAAAAGTACTTCAGTAAAGGCAAAATTATTGATTTTAAAAATACTCAAAAAGTATAATTACACAAAAAATGACTTTATTATAATAATAAGAAAAAATGTAATGATGAAAAACAGTTACTTCCACCTCTGGGCAACTGTAGGTTTCACAGGATCTATTGAATCAGTGTGTAATGACTTTAATCTCTGAGCTGTGAGTCTAAATATATGAATAACTGATATGTGGTCATATATAACTGAATACAGAGAGATCCTCTGACCCCCGGTCTCCTCAGTCCTACTGCAGCTCTGCTGACCTTTGAGCCAATCAAAACGTTAGGAAATGTTTGGAATAAGTTAAAAGAAGAACTGACTTTGATTGATCTGACTTCTGTCAATCACAACAGAGACATGTGAGCTGCACTATGTGAGAAACATTTCTGAGCTCTATGTTTTACACTTCAGCAGCTATGGTCTGAGACTTTTACACATAGCTGCTGAAATTCTGCTTCACACACACACACACACACACACACACACACACACACACACACACACAGCCTCTCTCACATGCATACCATAAAAAGATAATACACATACACACACACACACATACACACACACACACAAGCTCATTGTGTCCAGGCGGCGGCGGACAGGACGGAATTAGTGATACGGTGGGTGATTTTTCACGGCTAAAGGTGCAGTCCGCCAAACCAAATAAATAACACCACCATTCATTCGCTTTTCCCTTTTTCCCTCCACCGCCAGTTTCCCTTCTCCTGGTTTACACTGAGACAACACAAACACACGGACACGCATACAAACAAGTGAAGATGTAGACCCACTCAAACAGCAATGCACTGACAACACGGAGGCACGAGAGCAAACCCAGGCCAGAAACATGGACGTACATGTGTCGACACACACAGGCCGAACACGCAGAGATACACACATGCACTGGACATACAAACACACACACAGTGAAAACACTCTCCTTCCCCACATTCGGACATAAATAGCAGGATAAATAGAAAGGTGAGAGCGTGTTTGAAAAGGACCTGGCTGAAGTGAAAAAGGTCAGGCCAGTTCTCAGACGCCTGAGAAGAAACACACACCTCAACTGACCCAAACCAGACTTCACATACTCTACTGTCTTAATACTGCTAACTAGGGATGCACCGAAAATTCAGCCACCGAAAATTTTTGGCCGAAACTGGCTCAAAAGTGCATTTTCGGTTTCGAAAGACTTTTGTCACCGAAACAACACGGCCGAAACAAGACGTTGTGATGACGAAAAAAAACACACCCACCACGGGCGGTTGCCGTCTCTAGCCATTTTTAAAATGTGCGTGTAGCACATAGACTGTATAAAATATGGACGTAGTGTCCGTGACGTCACCCATAGGTTTCTGAAGAGCAAAAATGAAGCAAATCGTAGTGCGTAGCCATCTTGGTAGCCTACCTCCGGTTACTCCAAATATGGACAAAGAGGTGGAGCGAGGGCGGAGCTGCGAATCGTCGAATGAACGCTATTGGCTGAAAAAAGCGGCTTTATTCGAAATAATCAAACTAGCTACGGCTAACCAGCTAGGTTAAATGCTAAATAGCGTTGCTAGCCGGCTAACCCCACGACGATCTCTTGTGGCGCCACTTAGATTGACAACTATGAATTGTGCATAATGATGTATGCTGTATATTTTAAACAAACGCCTTATAAAAAAATTCGCCCCCCCCCCGGAGTTGTCATGGAGTAGAAAAACAGCTTATGAGACTAGAGCCATGTTTTGAACCAGGCTGTAAATATGTTTTTTTTCTGTCACAAAATCTGACATTTTAACATGGGCCTCAAATGTAATTGACTCCCTTCTGCAGCCTGCTCTAGTGGTTATTCGAGGAACTGCAGCTTTTTTGCACTTCCGCATTGGCTTCATTTTTCAGTGCTGGAGGTTGCCGCTTGGTGTAGCGGCGCCAGTGTTTGTAACTAGGCAACCGTGACAGCGCTTTTTGATTGGCAGAGAATCCCCGGCACACAGATTTAGCTGGCCTTAATCTTTCCTGTGTTTTATTTAGTTCATTATTGTTACATTTTGTTTTGAAATGTGTTTGTGACAGACATGTGTATGGGACATTTATGTATAGCGTCCCATATTAGTTCAAAAGAGGACGCAACATTTAATTTTCAAATAAAGGACAATTCCATATTTTTCGGGATGTTTGGCAACCCTACCGGCACGAGCACGTCTGGATAGTTGCCAATGTCTGCGGTGTGGATGCATTTCATTATATCCGAGAAAGACCCACGGATAGCTAATAGCTAGTTTAAATGTCAGTGTTAATAAATATTTTCATAATTTTGTAATTGATTTATTCTTTGAAGCATTAATATTAATTTATGCAATTGCAATGCCTTGATTTTAGTGAGGTTAGTACACAGTCATAGCCACGTATGCAATGGTAATAATTGGCATAATGATTTATTTCGGTGTTTCGGTTTTCGGCCTTGGTTTCTTCATTTTCGGTTTCGGCCAAGAATTTTCATTTCGGTGCATCCCTACTGCTAACAGTTTGATGTCATTCTGACTGTAAGACTGCTTTTAAACCGTAGGTTGTATGTTGAAGTCCAACATGTTGGACTTCAACATTCCCATGATTCTTTTCTTCATAACTTAAAAACATTCTGTGTGAGCTCAAGCTTTTGATTTATTCTGTCGAACTAATTTGCAGGATCAGACCAGATCCAGGCGTTTTCTTAATGGATCCGAATCAGCTATATTGTTAAAATCCACTTCTGATAGTTGATCTGTTGGATTCGTCTGCTGTCAGCATAAACTACATATTGTCTACAAGTAAGAAGTATAAAGTCAAATCAGAGGCCGTGATGTGGCTGAATGGCTGTGATTCAGTGGGGAGACGAGCAGTGAATCTGGTCTGGATGGAAAGGAAACCTCCACCACCGGGGAGACAGAGGAGTCCGCTTTTTCCTTGTTGTCTCTATTAATAGTTAAAATAAATACAAAAGTAAACAGAAAAAAAAATCATATTGGAGTAAATATATCGTATATGAACACGCAGCTCCTTTTATTGACTCTGGTGTTTGTGTCTGTTTCCATGCGACTGGCTCATTTTAATATTAATGAGTCCATGAAACGTGCTGCAGGCGCCGGGTTATAAGGACGGATCTGCTGAAATAATTCAAGGGTATTTATGATCAGTACTGTTACTGTAATACTGGTACATCAAATCGATTTTGTTTTGTTTCAAAGGTTAAAAAATATAACTAAATTCAATATAGCTTTGTCAAACTGTTCGGTAGAATTGTCTAATTTTAGTTACCGGATTCCTGAAAATCATGCAGACTCTTTCAAGTGGAGAAGAAGATCAGTGACCTTCTTCGTCCCTTGAAACACCTTTAAAAAAAATGTCTTCTTCTACTGAATTGTTTCTTCCCAGTTTGAGTCTCATATTGAACAGATTCAGACGACAGGACTCTCTGAACTGGAACCGGCTCACAGCTCGTTTCTGTCCCTCCACTACACTTTAACAAACTGTTGACCAGCAAACAGACCCAAGGTGGTGACGGACATTTAAATCCACTCCTCATCTCTCACTTGTGTAATGATATTCCTGTTTTAAAGAGACTGGCCGTGGCTCAGCGTCCGAGGCGGGAGAGCAGGAGTAATGAGCGGGACGTTTTTGGAAGTCGGCTCAGTGTTTCTCTGCCAGCGAGGCTTGTACGGAGACAGAGGGAAAAGAACTGTATCAATGGAGAATGTGTCCTGCTGCAGGTACAGGTGAGGTTCCAGTCAAAGCTAAACAGAACAGGTCCAGTTCAGCTCGTTTCCACAGTAAAAACAGAGCGGGAGAGAGACCCAGAGGGTACAGTTAGTGCAGCTACATCCTCAGTCTGTTTCCTTGAAAACATCCGCTCCATGAATCAGACATCTTATTTACCGACCCCCCCCCCCCCCC
>JBBMOC010001690.1:0-10585 GCA_037975185.1 Centropyge bicolor
TCTCTCTCTCTCTCTCTCTCTCTCTCTCTCTCTCTCTCTCTCTCTCTCTCTCCAGATGCCCAGTTTGTGCGGGTAGCGCCGCTGTCTGAAACTGATAACCCAGAAGATGATAAGGTCTACGTGTTCTTCACTGAGCGCGCTCAGGAGGCAGAGGGGGCTGCTGGGAAGGTGCTCTACTCCAGAGTGGCACGTGTGTGCAAGGTATGGAGTGTGTTTGTTGGAGGAAGATAGAGACCAGGTTTGTGTTTGTGTGCTCATATCAGAAACCGTCTGCGTGGAGTTTATGTAAACGTGTTTGCCTGCACGAGCAGAGGACGTACGTGCTGGTCAGTGTGTGTGTGTCTGCGCCTGCTGAGGTGTGTGTTTATGTAAAAAGCGATGTGATTGGACGTTCCTGCTGGCAGGTATAGATATGGCCTCTGAAGTCTGTGTATAGGGGACTGTTTATGTTTGTCTCTCTCGCTGTGTTACACAACATTTCACAATGTTTTAGAGCCACAACAATGAAGCAGCCAGTTGATGAGGACTTAATCCGCAGCTATTTGCATCATCAATCAGTTGTTTGTCAGTTTACAAGCAAAAATCCCCCAAATTCAAAGGTTCTAGTTTGTCCACTGTGAAGATTTGCAGCTCTGTAGTTTATTGTCTTTACAATAGGCTTTATGATCTTTACTCTGTGTTTGGTTTGTAACCCCAGTGTTCACATTAAATATTTTTAGGACTAAACATAAACCAGGCACATTTATGGTTTTGCATTCCTTGAATTTCTTTGAAGTATGTTGTGTTTGTGAGAGGAGAGACCGCTGAGCGATGATTTACTGAAAGTACACTGGTATTTTATACAGTGTTCTTTTTGTGCAGAATGACATCGGAGGCCAGAGGAGTTTGGTCAATAAGTGGAGCACGTTCCAGAAGGCTCGGCTGGTGTGTTCAGTCCCCGGACCAGACGGCCTGCAGACACACTTTGACCAGCTGCGTGAGTGCACACCAGCATCATACGACAAACACATTGTATGCACGGTAAAACTCATGACATCAGACAGGCCGCCATAACCACCGGTCACACCAACAGCTGGAGCTGTGCCACTGAATGATTCATAAAACAGGAAGTGAGTTCAGTAACTCAGTGCTCAAATATTTCGAGGTGATGAAAAAAACAGACTAAAGAAACTTATAAATGCTCAAGCAGAGCTTAACTCTGTGTGTGTGTGTGTGTGTGTGGATGGCTCCACTGTTACCACGGTGATCAACAGCCCTGTCGGTCACCTTGGGTTCGTCTTCGTGCCTCAGCCTTGGTAACCACGGCAACTGGCCTCAACATTTGCTTGCTGTGGGTTTATTCATTATCGAGAATTCACACCAGTGTGTGTGTGTGTGTGTGTACTCGGGAGCAGGTCTATATAGGCATGAGTCTTTGAAGTGTATTTTGAGTGAATTAGGATGTTGGCCTCTGTTCGCTCACTGTGTGTTTGTCAGTCTGAAGCCGTATCTGCAGATGCTCAAGTCTCAGATTTTTCACCAGCACTACACTCTAAGTTATGTTGTTAAGCAGCATTTCAGGCCCTGCATTCCTACACAGGTGCCATTGAATGTTGGCAATTATGTTCACCAAAAATCTGGTTTTTATAAAAATGATTGTGCTTATTATTCAGCAGGGTTTGATTCAGCTGGCTCAGACAGGGTCAGATTAAAATGTGTGGTTCATGATGTGATATCAGTGAGCAGCAAGTGAAGAGGTTGAGTCAGATAAAAGAAGGGAACATGTGTGTGAACACCATGCATGATAAATATGTAAAACTTCAAGATGGCACCACAGATGGTTGCCTTGTTTATGTCAGTGTTGTTGCTGGTGATCCAATCAGTTTCAGCTTTATTACAACGACCAGTTTGTTTTCAGTGAGGTCATCATATTTAGTTAAGTGGAGGTTAAATCGTTTGCTTAAAAGTTAGCAGAGGATGGTTTCGATCCATCGACCTCTGGGTTATGGGCCCAGCACGCTCCCGCTGCGCCACTCTGCTGCCTAGCTGTAGTGCAGAACCAGACAGCGACAGAGGAGGCTGTTACACTTTAATTCTGCTCAGTTGCTCTGATGCATCTCCGTCGATTTGAGTGACCAGAGCTTTCAGACTGAGACACATCTGTAGAAATGGGATTTCATGTGATTTTCTTTGCCGTCCAGACTCTAAAATCAATCTGGCATGTAAGCATAAAAACCTTCCACACTCATCATATCCCAGGCGTCCAACTTTATGGAAGTGTGATAGTAAATTGCTGGAGTGTTTGCTGAGTGCATAAGTAGCTGAAATAGCTTCAAGGCCAAACAGCTGCCAGTTAAACTCAGAGGATGGTTTCAATCCATCGACCCCTGGGTGGTGAACCCAGCACGTGTCCACTGGGACACTCTGCTGTCAATCAGCCTGGATGGGACTTGAAAGGGGGACAGACCCCAGAGGCTACTTCCACAGACTGAGTTAGTTAGTAACATGACTCCAACCACCTCCTGAGGTTAGACGCCTGAAGCAGCTGAGTGGAAATGCCATCATTGTCTGCTTCTTTCATTGTGACCATTACTTTTAAATACATTCTCTCACAGTTGTTTGAAGTAAAACTGTGATAGCAGAGGATGGTTTCGATCCATCGACCTCTGGGTTATGGGCCCAGCACGCTTCCGCTGCGCCACTCTGCTGTCCGTCGCCCCTGATGGGACTCGAACCCACAATCCCTGGCTCAGGAGGCCAGTGGCTCCTCCAATAAGTCACTGGGGCTTTAAAGCTTATAAGATACAGAGGGAGAGCATTTTGGAGACTGGAATGTTTTCTTATCTCTGCTGTTTTTGTAAACAGAAGACTCTCAGGGTAAACGACGTGACTCCTCTGTTTGCTGAGCATACACACACACACACACACACACACACACACAGAGGTACCATATGTGTGAACATATACAGGGAGTTAACACACACAATAAATCATACACACGTGCAACATTAAGAGACATTTGAATGCACACACACACACACACACACACACACACACACACACACACACACACAGCTAGCTTTTGAACTGTTGCACATGTACTGGAGCCTCAGCCTGTCTGTGTACACAAGACAGTTCTGACTTGTCGGGAGCATAAACATTTCTGCTCAGAATGCCTGTGGCCATTTTTTACACATCTGATAAGGGTCCATATACACACACACACACACACACAAAACCACAAGCCCATATACAGGCGATTAACCCATCAGGTTAAGAATGCTGTCAGTGTTGTGTTTATGCCACGCTCCACCACACAGAAACACTACAAATCCTATAAACCTCTGACAGTCTGCGGGTCCTTCATCGCAGCAGATACCACCTGGCTCTGTGTGTGTGTGAGTGTGTGTGTGTGTGTGAGTGTGTTAAAGGTTTACAGTAATTCAATTTCGCAGAACGTTTTGTGGGTGCTGAGTTACGGAAAACATGACAGAAATCAATCATCTGGGTTCAAATGAAGCAGGAGGCTCCAGACTGTGCCAGCAGTGTTTGGGTTCAGCTCCTGTCACTGCGACAGGTTCTGTTTGTGCAGGTGAAAAGGATTCGACACCATGTAGGAAGGAATAATACAGCGGATGTCACAGCTTGACAATAAATAACAACACATTCATTTTGATGGATAGAAGCATCACATCTTTGTGTTTTCCTGAGGGACAGTTAAAAACACCGTCCTTCAGTTTGGGGGAGCTGTGGATAGTTTGTTCACCTCTCTCTCCTTCAGCGCATGTTGTTCGTGTTGACTCACATATCTGATGAAGTATTTTAACGCCCTCACACTGGGCTTTGTTTTGAGCAGAGCATCTGGTCCACGACGGCCACACGGACTGAGTCATGACGCAGGATTGCTTCGGGATCATTGTTCGCTTGTATGTGCAGTTGTAAAAGGCGGCGCTCCCTCTCATTAGGCTCGCTGATAGAGTGTTTGGCTCTCGCTGTCAGTGTCACTTGTGGTGTAAAATTATGAGTCAAGCCTCATTGAACCACAATTATTCAGAAACCAAACAGTGGAGTGGAGGAGGTTAGTGGAGGACAGACGCTGTCCCGGCTGCCCGATGGAGTCCGGCCTCACAGGAAGGGATTCATCGCTGTTGTCCTTGTTGTGTGTTGTGGTTGTTGTTGTTGTGGAGAAGAGTCATGCTATGAGGTTTTGGAGCTGGAGACAGGCTGCTCTCTGTGTCAGGACACGAGAGACGTCGACGTATTTTCAGACGTTTTTATTGTCTGTTTCTGTAAGTGTGTGAGAGAATCAGTGTTCCAGACATTAGACAGCACCCACATTATTGTTATTGTCTGTTTCTGTAAGTGTGTGAGAGAATCAGTGTTCCAGACATTAGACAGCACCCACATTATTGTTAGTGTCTGTTTCTGTAAGTGTGTGAGAGAATCAGTGTTCCAGACATTAGACAGCACCCACATCATTGTTATTGCTGATGCTGGAAAGGAAATGAGGGAGGGAGAGGAGCAAGGGAGGAGGTTTAGTTGAAGGAGGTGTGAAGGCAAAGAACAACGAATTTGAAGGAACATTGGGGATAAAGACAGGATGAGAAAGACAAGGGAAAGACAGAGACACTCACCAACCAGGTGAGACAGACCACGACTGTATTTACCCTCAGACTGTTTGGATGCAAGAGATTGTTTGGTAAATACAGATGTGATACATCAATCCAAGTGAGTTAGTTCAAAAAAGCGACAACAAATAAACCAACACAGCAAACAAACCAATCTCAACAAGTAATTTGGTGTATTTTTGAGTCAGGAAACCAATTCCAACTTCATTCGGGCATCAATACAATTTTCTTTCATTCGTTCGTTTATTTTTTGTTGTATTTCTGCTGAAGAGAGACAGGAAAGACGAGGAGGGAGGGGTTGGCTACCAGGACCCCCCATGACACATTTTTTAAGGCTTTAGCTTTTAACCATCATGTATGTGAGCTAAATTCAGGGACACACATGTTTTTATCCAAAGCCACTTTTGAACAGTTTTGCATTAAAGGAAAACAGATAAAGAACGAGCGAAGGAATGTTAGAGTCCATGTATGAACTGAGGATAGAGCAGTCATGTGTGTGACGGAGCCACCCGGACGCCCCAACCCTGTCAGATCCGTCTGACAAATGCCTTTTTCACTATTTACTGCTTAATTACCTCATCAACACAAACACTCTCTGTGAAAACATGTTTTGTGATAGCGAGGAAAATTAATCATGTTTTGACGCCTCCATTCAGCCTCTCTAATCCATCAAAGTTTGTGTGAAAGTACTTGGTTGGAAGCCCAGTTTATCAGAAGGAGAAACAGAGGAGAGAAAGATAGAGGGGGGGGAGGAGAGGAGCTGCCGGTCAGAAGAGGAGGGGGGGGGGGGGGTAGGAAGAGAGCGAGAGAGAAAGGAAGTAGGACAAGTAGGAAAAGGGTAGAGGTTACTGCAAGAGGTGTCGACCAGACAAGAGAGGACAGGAGNACAAGTAGGAAAAGGGTAGAGGTTACTGCAAGAGGTGTCGACCAGACGAGAGAGGACAGGAGGAGGAGGGGACGAGGAAAATAGAGGCTGAGGGTATTCGTGCCCTGACGCCCTGAAAGAGAAGGTGAAGGAGGACAGAGAGAGCGCTGATTAAGAAAAGGATTGGAAATAAATTTGGCTCTAGGGACGGAAAAGTAGAGAAATTGAGTAACAGAGGATGATGATGAAGAAATAAAGGGGGAGAGGAGCTCCGGCCTAAAGAGGGAGGTTGTTCCTCAGGAAGAAAGGGCAAAGGAAAAATGGAGAATGTGCCAGACGTGGCTGATATTTAAAGGTTATTTAAGACTTCTAGAGTGGAAATTGCACTTGCACGGGCAGAGTCTGCTTCCACTTATACCAACGTCTGGTCCAGCCTCACATCCAGGCACAGGGGAAGTCACATTTTCACCACGTACAGAGGAAGAAGATGGTTAATTAGTGCAGAAATCTATAGGGGAACACATGAAGAAGTTAGGTAGAAAACTAGTGCTGATGGAAGGAGGAGGTGAACTTTTAAAAAATGGCACAATGGATAAACAGAAGGTGATGTTCATATGTACCATTAAATATGACAGACAGACAGTTTTCCTCAAAGGACGCGGAGGGGAGTGAGGTGAAGTGAAGCTAAAAGGGTGTGAGGGCTGATGGGAGGGAGACGGGGGGAGAGAGGGAGGAGAATGGGGTTAATAGGGAAGGATGGAGCAGATAGTGAGGGGAGGGAGGAGGAAACAACAAGAGGGCAGGAGGAAGAGATTATAGATTTTTACCATCAGATATTTTTTGTCTGTATGTAGTTGTTTGGGTATTTATGTATTTATTTTGCAAATTTTACCAAGGGAAAAAAAATCCAAATGGACACCTCAGTCTGGACATGAAGGTTGAGATTGAGAGAGACATCAAGAATTGGTTAGCAGCAGTGGCTCAGGGGGAAAATGTGTCACAGAGGAAAAAAAAAAGGTGGAGCCACTGAAGGAATAGGGCCAATAGCTGAAGGGGTTAAAAAACCAGACAAGATGGAGGCAGGGCTATTATTGGCAAATTACTGTGAGATGGCGAGGAGGAAATAAAGAGAGGGAGTGTGGTCAGGAAGATGACAAGGAGGAGGTGGATGTTGGGATTCAGGGCAGGATAGGGGTGTTCGCCTGGGGGGGCTGTGGCCAGACAATTTGGAGGAGGAGGAGGAGGAGGAGGAGGAAGATAGGGGCTGTGGCTGCAGGTCTGCGGGCGAGACAAGACTATCTACCCTCAGGGGAGCACAGCGGCTTTTTGTTTAGAGAAGAAGACACAGGAACAATCCTCCGGAGAAAATAGGCCAGACAGACAGATGGATGTGGAGATGGAGGGATGGAGAGATAGCGGGAGGGAGGGATGGAGATGGGGAGGGACGGCGAAAGTGAGAAACAAAGAGAACGAGAGACACCCAGAGGGATCCTGGGATGTCCAGGTGGATTTGAGCAGAAAGGGCGGGGGTGGGTCGGGGGGGGGGAATGGATGAGCACCTGATGAACAGATAAACAGACAGAATGAAAAGGAGAGAAGAAGATTCAGAGTGAGACAAAGAAAAGAGCGAGGGATTACTGTGAGTGTGAGATGGTGGCCAGCTGTCTGCCAGTGAAAGAGAAAGGAGATGTGGTTACACAGATAAAGAAGATGTTTCCTGGAGCTGCAACATGATTAAAAAGCTCTGTTTCACATATTTGATAACTTTAAATCTCACTCTGCTTCAGCTTGAAAAACGACCAGACGCTCACCTGGACTCACCTGGGCAGATCTTTTCTCAGACAGAAGCAGATTGCTCTCATATTTTCTGCCCTCACTGTGATGAATGTGTGTGTGTTTTACCCTCCCTCCCCCTTTAAAGATTAATGTTAAACCATTTCGATGAATCAAACAGACGACTGAGGTGGAACGGCACTAAATCAGCTGTGATTTAAACTCGTCACACAGAGATAAGTGATTTTTTTTTTTTGCCAAGCTGAGCTGTAAATAACTGAGACGTCTTCTTAAAAGTCTGAAAGAGAAGAAAAAATGTTGTTCTGGCTGTGTCTTCCAAAGTTTAACTATGTTTTCATGTGAATGCACAGTGAGGTGCTGAGAAGAAAGAGCGTCTGACTAACTTTCAAGCAGGAGGCAGCGATTCAGAGTTTTTCTCTACAGAGTTCTACCAAAGTTTGCATTAAGTTTGCTCAGTACTTTTTCAATCCTGAACATGCGGCATGGCCTCCTTTCTACCTGCCTTTAAAACTCTTTGACATTCAGACTCAGCAGTGCTTTGTGCTAAGTGCTAATTAGCAAACGTTAGCGCTCAGCTGCTAAACCGGTGGAACATGTGAACCAGCCATAGACTGTATAAAATATGGACGTAGTGTCCGTGACGTCACCCATAGGTTTCTGAAGAGCAAAAATGAAGCAAATCGTAGTGCGCAGCCATCTTGGTAGCCTACCTCCGGTTACTCCAAATATGGACAAAGAGGTGGAGCGAGGGCGGAGCTGAGGCGGGTCGAATGAACGCTATTGGCTGAAAAAAGCCGCTTTATTCGAAATAATCAAACTAGCTACGGCTAACCAGCTAGGTTAAATGCTAAATATCGTTGCTAGCCGGCTAACCCCACGACGATCTCTTTCCCAAACTCGGTGACTAGAATTAGCCGGGGTGATGAATTGTGCATAATAATGTATGCTGTATATTTTAAATGAACACCTTATAAAAAAATTCGCCCCCCCCAGAGTTGTCATGGAGTAGAAAAACAGCTTATGAGACTAGAGCCATGTTTTGAACCAGGCTGTAAATATGTTTTTTTCTGTGGTAAAATCGGACATTTTAACATGGGGCTCAAATGTAATTGACTCCCTTCTGCAGCCTGCTCTAGTGGTTATTCGAGGAACTGCAGCTTTTTTGCACTTCCGCATTGGCTTCATTTTTCAGCGCCGGAGGTTGCTGCTTGGTTGAAATTAGGGGAGATTGACTGGGCTGGACTCGATCAGACTCGACCAAAAATAAACTGTAGAGCACCTTTAAAACTTGCTCGTGACATGTAGCATCTCATTGGTTTAATCTGCACAAAGGTAATGTAAATCTAACAAGATGCAGTTTAACATAACAGAGTTCATGAGTCCAGCTCTGAAGCATTTTACACATTTAAACTGAACTCGGAAACAAAAACACAAACTTTCCCCACATGTTCAGCATCTATCACACCCACACTGTTTGTCTTATCTCTCTAATCACACTGGACACACAGGTCAAACACAACAAATTGGAATGCATCCTTTGTGAACAAACAAATGACACACACACTTACACACAGACACGCCGTACCTGAACCACATCTCCAGACAGATCGGAGGATAACGAGCGTTTCTGAGAGCGCAGATAACGAGCGTGTGGTTTACATATTTTTGTAAACTATGGGAACGCTGCACGTCCGTCTGTCTTGTGTTAACTTTCATATTCTAACTGCCAAGTGTTCTTCAGTGGATCGGACTTGGCATCTGCTCACAAAGCTAACAGCATAAACATATAGGCTTTATAGCAGCACCAGGCAAAGCTTCACACGTTGGCAGCTCTAAATAGCAGCGAGAGGCAGAGAGACTATAAAAACAGTTTGAACTTCAAAACCCAGAGAAGCAGGTCCATAGAGTTGGTAAACTGCTCACAGCAAAAATGCTCTTGTTTAGCAACCTGGCTGCTGCAGAGCTTCAAACCAAATGAGACCAAAGGGACGAGAGGAGAGTGCATTTTCTAATGGAAGTGTATAAAGCCTCAGGAGAAATGGGATACATGCGATAATAATACAGCTAATAATTAACATAAACTGTTGCCCAGTGTAACTTTAGCACAAACACTGAGTCACTCTGGGGAAGATTTAAACCACATATTAATGATTTATCATCTGTGGCAGCTCACTCTTATTAAAGGAGAGGTCATATTTGGTTTTAGATTCTTCACATAGTGGGCAGTCTTCCTTTAACCCCTCCCAAATACACCATGTATTTCTTCAAGCAGCTGAATCTGAACGGACACAAAGAGCATACAGAAACTGATCTGGTCAATATTCCCCACAGCATCACAGGGGTGTTAACTCGCAGCTTGAGGGAGAATCAGTCATTCAAACCAGCAGCTCCTCCTCTCTGGATTACACAGGAAGTTAAGTCGAGTGTACAGGAGAAATTCACTGATTTTCTTTCAATGTCAAAGTTTTTGAAAGGATCAACAGCAAATATAAACCAGCTATGGATTTCAGATTTCAATGCAATCTGTTAAAACCTGTTGAACTTCTTCTGGACTGTCTGAGTAACTCGAGTTATTCTGAAGTTTGATTTAGCCCTTTGATGCCCAAATTTATATACAACTATATTAAAAAATAAATAATTTGTGTTTTTGCTTTCAAGCAGATGCTAAATTAAGTGGAGATTGTTAATTTTACTCTAGCACACATAATGCATATAATGCATGTATATCTAATGTATGTATATAATATTCGGATGTAGTTCCGAATTTGAACGGTCCCCCATGAAACAAATGCTTGCAAAAGGTTCCTAGGTGCGTATCGAATATGCATGAACCGGCATTGGAGGAACACATAGACTTCCTTGGATGCATTCTGAATGGAAGCGTATACAATAGGCGTCAAATGGTTAAGTAGAAATAAGATAGAAAAAAAAGATATTGTAATTAGCCAGGACTCAAGCAAAGGGTTAAAAACACACATATAAAATGTCTTCTTACAGCACCTCTGCTTTGCCAAGTCACATTAACAACCCACCAAACAGAAATCTATTCATCACAACATGAAGCTCTTTACTGACACATCACTGTGCCGCCCATTATTCTGCCCAAACCGCCTTGTTCTCCCAACATGTGGCAATTATCTAAACTACAGCTCACTGGAACAGGATCTGAGAAGAAAGTGAGGAATGACTCTGACTACCTTCAACACGGCTGTATCTGTTCCACTACTCATCATGCTAGTTGACATGTGGCTTTAATAGACAACGTCGACACGTCTTTCTAGGTATAAAGTCACTGCACAGTCAGCAATTTCTTTCATGT
>JBBMOC010001691.1:0-10585 GCA_037975185.1 Centropyge bicolor
CTGTCAGCTGCGCAGGTCGGTGTGTCTGGCTCTGTCTAAGATGTGGAACGACTCAGAGCTGCGCTACAGCATGCTGGAAAAGGCCTGCGAGGACGGAGACACCGCCATGGCCGAGTGTCTGATCGAGCTGGGCGCCGACATCAATAAGAAGACCAAAACGGAGTCTCTCATCTACCAGGTCAGAGGTCACAACGACACATCTCAAACTGCACCAGAAACAAGTTCAGCCTCAGTTCTCAGCCCCATTAATAGATAGATTGACCAGTAATTAGACTCGTCCTCGGTCTCAGTCGTGGTCCCTGTGTTTCCAGGTGTGCGAGCGGGGCGGACCCCTCGAGCTGGTGGAGCTGCTGCTGAGCCGCGGCGTCCACGAGCAGCAGCTCCGCCGGGCGCTGGCCGTGAGCGTGAAGCGGGCCGACGGAGCCTCGGTCATTCAGCTGCTGGGCCGTCTGGGCCTGGACTTCAACAACAGCGCCCTCTGCCTCGGGGGCTTCAGGCTGGGCCGCCTGGACGCCGCCTGGCTCTGCCCCCTGCTGGCTGAAAGAGGCAGGGCACACAGCCTCCGCTACAACAACAGTGAGGACGAGTTGATGCTTTTCTCTCCTTGATTACTTTGTCAATCATCTTTAGGTTTGGGACGAAGCAAAGTCATTTGTATTTCTGTCACTTTCTGGACTCTACAGTTACAAACAGCCCAGTGTTGATTTCTGTGCCCTGTGTTTTGTCTTTCAGGTAAAGGCATGAGTCTGGCGAGGTACATTCAGTCTTTGCAGAGAGCCAAGAGCAGCAGCGGCCCCCCTCGCCCTCTGGTCGACCCCTGTCTGACCTCTGGCTACATCTCTGACGAGAGCGACGACTCCAGCTTCAGCTTTGTGTCCGTGGACGACAGCCTGCTTTTCAATGACGACCTGGAGAGCGACGGTAACGTTTCAGAGAAAGTTTCACTGCACTGCGTTTGTAGACATCAGACCAGGGCGAGGTCAAGAGAAAGAACTGTTCTTTATACATTAATATGGTTTAGTGTGAGTGCAGCGAATGTCCTGACATTAATTAGATTTATACAGCTGAATCACAGCAGTGCTGTTCAGACCATTAATGTCATTCTACCACAGACTGAACTGAACTGAGAATAATCTGCTGAACCTTTGACTGGAGCTCTGTTGTGCTCTCTTCTCAAATACAAGATCACACACAGTAACATCCTGTATGTTTCCACTTCACTGATTAACCGATTAATTGATTATGTCATCCATCCAACTCTTTACATATCAGAGAGATCACACTGATTAGTTATAGATGTTTTTGACTTATTAACCTCGGTTTATTCTTACTCATTCCAGTAATTTGTTTGTTCATTTGATGTGTGAACAACAAGTTAAATGTTCTAATTAAATTTTATTATGTTAAATTATTTATAAACTATATGGATACAGCAAGAAAATTGGGGGGAAAAAAAACAAAAAACAAAGGAGGCAGCACCCCCTGCAGGCCAACAGTGGGACTGACAGTGAAATTGAAACAAATACTAAGTGAAAAATTAGATGACATAAAGCAGAGAGCTGTAACAAACACTGTTCTAACATAAATGAAGACACCTCTTACTGTGTGCTTTTTCTTTTGCAGGCAGTGATTCTCTGTCTGGGGTTTTGTCTCCAAAGCCTCATAATAACTCGACAGAAGAGTTGAGAGGGGGCTCCTTCAAAAGGAAGCAGGGGCGTCGCAGACATGCCAGCGCAGAGGTAAAACCTCTCCGTTAACATTTAGCACTTTCTGCTCAGGTGATGTCATCTTATTATTATCATCATCCTGTGTTTAGTGTAGTTCAGAATATCGTTTTCACCTGTTTCCTCACTGTTGATTCTCTTGTCTTTCCTTCTCCAGAGCAGTCAAACAGAGAACGAACACAGCGAGTCGGCACACAGGCGATACGGACGGACCGGCTCCAACCAAAAAGGTTTTTCCATCAGATTCAATTCAGCTCAACATTCTTCTCATTCTGTCAAACACAGCAGCGTAAACAACTTTTCTATGTCGATGATTGTGTAATTTCATTATCATATAAGAGTTTCAACGTTGAACACCCAAAGTTAAAAAGTAGCACTCACACAGATCTTCAGGACAAAGTTGACTAATCTCAATTTCACCCATTTATTTTGGCCACGTCAAAAAAGACACGTTTTTAAAGAGCAGCAACGATCTTATTGTTGTTGTTGCATCGTTCAGGCTCAGATCATGTTGCTTTACACGACAGCTAAAAGCTCTTCAGTGGTGACAGGTAGTTCATGCTGTGCCTCCTCCTCAGTGTTTGGATGTGGCGAGAGCTCAGCTGCTCTGCCCAAAGAGAGGGAGAGGATCCGCCTGCTCGACCTGTCAGGCAACGAGCTGGACTCTCTGTCCTGTCTGATGGACGACGGCCTGGTCCAGCAGCATCTGGAGCATCTCTTCCGTCTGGACCTGAGCCACAACTCTCTGCCGGAGTTTCCCTCAGCTCTGTGCCAGGTAATGTGTCCAGTCTGTGCTGGATCACAGACACATCGAACGAAGGAACCGGACGCTGATGGTTTTTGTTTTTGATTGGCAGAGTTTGAAGAGTCTGACCCGGCTGGACCTGCAGAGTAACCAGCTCCAGTCGCTGCCGGTGGAGCTGCTGTCGCTGCTCTCTCTGAGCACGCTGAACGTCTCCCGGAACTGTGTGGGTCCCCTGCTGACCTTTGACCCCGCCGTCACCTGCCCATCGCTGCGGCAGCTCAGTCTGTCTTTCAACAGAATCGCTGCGCTGCCTGACGAGCTGGGCCGCGCCATGGATCAGCTGGAGGAGCTGTTAGTGGAAGGGTAGGTTGAACATGAGCAGAGGTTGTTTTCTGGGCACTGAGGCATCAGTGTGTATGAGCCTCTGACAGGAAACTTCCCTCATGAGGAAGTGAATGAATTCCCCTTCAATGTTTTGATGTGTTCGTTTCTATGAAAACAACAAAACCAAATCATAAAACTTTTTCTGGACTTTTGTGTCTCAGAAAGAAGGAACTGCCTAAAACTATGAAGCTTCAATAATTTATTGCACAACAGAAAGTTTCCAGTGATTGTGGGTTATTTCCTTAAATGACATGAATGTGCTAAACACTGACTTTTACTGTACAAGGGTTGTGAAATCGTTGCTTCTGACCTGAAATCTTACATCAGTACAAAATATAATTAGATTGTTAACTGCTGTGAATCCCAATCTTTTTTTCTTTATTCCGATTTCTAAGACAACTTCCTAAACTTAAACTATATCATACAATACTATATTTATCATTTAGAATAAATTCTAAATGATAAACTTTATTTGTGTTGCACCTTTTCTTTTTTTCATGTTAACTCAGACTCCTCAGTCAAACATGTTATTCTATCTCAGTATGAGACAAGTCATTTTTCTTCTTCCTCTTTTCAGGAACAGTATCTCCGAGCTCCGTGTTCCTCTGTGTCTGCCCGAGATCAAACTGCTCGACGTGAGCAAGAACAGTGTGGAGAGTATTTCCCCAGACTTCCTGACCCGCTGCCCCAAACTGGAAACGTTCAACGTCTCCATGAACAAAATCTGTGAGCACTGAATCATCAGCTGATTATTAGAGTCAAAATCTGCAGCTGAAAAAAAAGACAGACAAACATCTTGAGCTGTTTAGTGTTGAATTTCATGAATCCATATCTCCTGAATGTAAACATACCTCTTGTGATGAGCGTTCAAAGATATGACTGTTTTTCTCCAGGTTCACTGTCACATCTCCCATCCAAGATCACGACACTAAAACTAGCAAACAACAGCTTTACTGAAGTTCCAGAGGCCGTACGGAACCTCCCGAAGTAAGTCAGAGATTTTTTCTCCAATGTTCACACCGACACTGACTTCCTCTTAGAGCTCGATTTTTATTTGAATAAATGAGGTTTCCTTCATCCTGTTTCATTCTCTCTTGGTCCAGTTTGCGGTCGGTGGACATGAGAACCAACCAGATTGCTGCTCTGCCTGGTCCAAGCTTCTGGGAGTCCAGCAACCTCCGAGAGCTGATGTTCAGTCACAACTGCATCACAGATCTGGATCTGAGTGGACCCATCTACAAATGGGCCCGACTGGAGAAGCTCCACCTGAGCAACAACAAGCTCTCTGAGGTGAAGAAGAGTTTGCTTTCCAAAACCAAGTTTACATGGTTTTCTTAGCCATCATGAGCTCTTATCTATGTATTATTAATTGGTGGTGCGTGTGCTCAGATCCCTCCGCAGGTCGGCCTGTTGGAGGGCCTCACCTCCCTGGACGTGAGTCGTAACACTAACCTGCGCTCCTTCCCCGACGAGATGGGGAAACTGAGTCGACTGTGGGACCTGCCGCTGGACGGCCTTCGACTCCAGCTGGACCTCAAACTCATCGGCAGCAAGACCAAAGACATCGTCAGGTCGGGGGCTTGTTAAAGATATTAATATTAGATTTAAAAACTGTGATATTTTTGTTCCACTTTATGATCGATCAGTCTTGAATTTGTAGAAGAAATAAAATTGAACAAATGTGATAATAAATCAAAGCCTTTGATCCAGGTTCCTGCAGCAGCGGCTGAAGAAGGCCGTGCCGTACTACCGGATGAAGCTCATCGTGGTGGGGAACGCGGGCAGCGGGAAGACCTCCCTCATCCAGCAGCTGATGAAGGTGAAGCGCTCCCAGGTGAACTCGAAGCGCGCCGCTGCCGGCATCGACGTCCGGGACTGGACCATCAGGGAGCGGGACAAGAAGAAGATGGTGCTGAACGTCTGGGACTTCTCAGGTGGGGCAACATGAAGTGAAGTTGAGTCTGAAATATTCAGCTCTGAGTCGTTTGTACCAGAACCCACGCAAGAAAACAAGAATCATAAAAGTACATTTTTTACATGCAAAGCAAGTTCAGAGTGAAAACCATAGACTGTATGAAATATGGACGTAGTGTCCGTGACGTCACCCATAGGTTTCTGAAGAGCAAAAATGAAGCAAATTGTAGTGCGCAGCCATCTTGGTAGCCTATCTCCGTTTTTTTTCTGTTGTAAAATCAGACATTTTAACATGGGGCTCAAATGTAATTGACTCCCTTCTGCAGCCTGCTCTAGTGGTTATTCGAGGAACTGCAGCTTTTTTGCACTTCTGCATTGGCTTCATTTTTCAGCGCCAGAGGTTGCCGCTTGGTGAAAACGTGACTTTGTTTAATGACACTGATTGAAGGATATCAGACATTTGAAGAGGTGTGTGGGTTTAGGTTCACTCCCTGCTTCCCCCCCACCCCCCAGGTGGAGAGGAGTTCAGCGGCTCGCACCCTCACTTCCTGACTTCCAGAGCTCTCTACTTGGTCGTGTACAACCTCAGCAAAGGAGCCAATCAGGTGGACGCCATCAAGCCCTGGCTCTTCAACATCAAAGTGAGACTTGAGCCAAAGATTCACGTCGTTCCGATGAAAAACTTTTGAAGTGAGAGGGGGTTTATGAACAACACAAGCAAATGACTTAAAAATATTTTACTGGCAAAAGCTCAATTTCAGAAACTGTCTGACATTTAACCTCTGAGGGCGACAGGAAGTGTTTCAGGGCTTCAGGTATATCTGGGTCACTGATGTCCAAGACTCAGTTCAACAGTTTTGCTGACTCAGCAAAGAGTTGTGGGAAAGTCGTTCACATGATGTTGATGATGATTCAAAGTTAAAGATAAAAAGTGTTTTGGAAACCACAGCTGAATTTGAAAAGTAAATTATGAACATGTGTAGATATTTTTTTTCCATCTTTTGAAAAGTCCCTTCCCTGCTCTCTTGGCCTCAGGCCGTAGCTCCTCTGTCCCCTGTCATCCTGGTGGGAACCCACACAGATGTGAGCGAGGAGCTGCAGCTTCAGGCCTGCCTGACCAAGATCAGAGAGGAGCTGCTGAACCACCAGAGCTTCCCCGCCATCAGGGACTACCACATGGTCTCCGCCTGCGAGGACTCGGACGCCATGACGAAGCTCCGCAAGGCCATCGCCCGGGAAGTCGCCAACTTCAAGGTAAAAGAGGATTGATTGAACCGTTCCCTAGTTCTTCGTCTCCTCTGTCCTCAGCTCCTCATTCCTCTCCCTGCCTCAGATCCAGGGCCAGCCTGTGATGGGCCAGCTGGTCCCAGACAGCTACGTGGAGCTGGAGCGCCGCGTTCTGCAGGAGAGAGCCAGGGTTCCCCCGGAGTTCCCCGTCCTCCGGCACCAGGAGCTGCTGCAGCTCATCCAGGAGAGTCAGCTGCAGCTGGAGGAGGCCGAGCTGCCGCACACCGTCCACTTCCTGAGTGAGGCCGGTCAGTGACCCACAACACTCACATCACACAGGCCTTTATGGGAAGAAACGGATGATACCTTTACATAATGAAGTGTCTTAATTTGTCAGTATTCCTCAGCTCTGCTTCATCTTAGCATCAGCACTTACTGTGTTATCATTAAAGCTTTTTGGTCCATTTCTCAGATACGGTTTGGAGGAGAATTAGATGCAGAGTTGTAGCTACTCTACAACCTACTGATATTTAATTGTAATGTTTGAAATATCGTCTCAAGCATCAACAATGAATCTGATCAGGTGTTGTTGTATTTTTCCCTCCTCTGTCATTGAAGGAGTTTTACTGCACTTTGATGATCCGGCTCTTCAGCTCCAGGAGCTCTACTTCATCGACCCGCAGTGGCTGTGCACCATCATCTCCCAGGTCGCTTCACCTGAACACACAGAGACGATCACTCAGGCTTTGTGTCTTAGCTCAGGCTAACTGATCTCGTTTTGTGCTGCAGGCTGAAAACAAGGCAGCAGCTTTCTGTTGTATCTCATGATAATATCTGTACTGGACATATTGTTTCAATGGTGTAAAAACAGTAGTAAAAATAAGTGCAGAAATGATTCACATTAAGCGTTGAAGAGAGATACAGGAAGTCACTCAGACCTAATCCCTCCAAAATGCCGGCCTCATAAAATCCCTTTATAAACACTCATATGCATGTAATAATGATAATAATAAACTTTATTTGTGCAGCACATTTGATACAAGAAAAACAGCTCGAAGTGCTTCACATCAAACTGAACTGTCAGGGTTTCAGTTTTGTCCTCATTTCACTTTAAGAAATTATTGTTTATCCATTTATTTGTTGCCAAAGGACAGGTAATAATGGAGTGTTTAGAGCGGCAGCAGCGGTGCACTGATGCAGGTGTCGTCTGTTCTCTGTGCAGAAGCTGACATTAAAGAGCTGCGGGGGCTTCTGGGAGCATCCCAAAGGAGTCGTTCAGCGCTCGATGGTGGAGAAGTTTCTGTTCGAGACCAAATGTTTCCCCAAGAGCCACCTGACGCAGTTCTTCAAACTGCTGGAGAAGTTCCAGATCGCGCTGCCCTTCAGCGAGGAGCAGCTCCTGGTGCCCAGCAGGTGGGCATCTACAGAGAGAGAGAGAGAGAGAGACGGAGGATGAGAAAGAGAGAGAGAGAGAGGGAGGATGAGAGAGAGAGAGAGGGAGGATGAGAGAGAGAGAGAGGGAGGATGAGAGAGAGAGAGAGGATGAGAGAGAGAGGGAGGGAGGATGAGAGAGAGAGAGAAAGACGAAGGATGAGAGAGAGAGAGAGACGGAGGATGAGAGAGAGAGAGAGAGAGACGGAGGATGAGAGAGAGAGACGGAGGATGAGAGAGAGAGAGAGACGGAGGATGAGAGAGAGAGAGAGAGACGGAGGATGAGAGAGAGAGAGAGAGGGAGGATGAGAGAGAGAGAGAGGATGAGAGAGACAGAGGATGAGAGAGAGAGAGAGAGGGAGGATGAGAGAGAGAGAGAGAGAGACAGAGGATGAGAGAGAGAGACGGAGAATGAGAGAGAGAGAGAGAGACGAAGGATGAGAGAAAGAGAGACGGAGGATGAGAGAGAGAGAGACGGAGGATGAGAGAGAGAGAGACCAAATGAATGATCAGATCCAAATTACTCCATCTGTGACCGCTCGTCTCTTCTTCTGCAGTTTGTCCAAACACAGGCCGGTGATCGAGCTGCCTCACTGTGAGAACTCGGAGGTGATCGTGCGTCTGTACGAGATGCCGTACTTCCCCATGGATTACTGGTCTCGCCAGATCAGCCGCTTACTGGAGTTTTCTTCCTACCTGCTCTGTGGAAGAGGTGAAGAGAACGTTGCTGTTTCCTCTGCAGGCACTGATTCAAAGACAGAACCCACTGATGTATAAACTGCATTATCTCGCTGTGTGTCGTCCAGAAAAAGCGGTGCGACCCAACCGGATCTACTGGAGGAGAGGTGTGTACCTGAGCTGGTCCCCGGAGGCATACTGCCTGGTGGAGGCGGCCTCGGTGGAGCAGAACCCGTCCAGCTTCGTCAGGATAACTGTGCCCTCCTCGCAAAAAGGTGCCGTGGTTTGACAAACACCGAGTCCTGCCGAACTCTGAACGCCTGAAAGGATTCTGTTTAAATCATGTTATAGACCAGGGGTTTTCAAAGTGTGGGATAGCGAGCCTCCCTAAAGAGAACTCAAAAGCATGCCACCCCCCCTAATTATCATTACTATTATTACTGTTATTGTTGTCGCTTCGTATGTTCCACACAGGCTTAAAAAAGGTTTTAAACAATAAATGCTATACACGTGTTTATTTTTGTAAACATCTTAAACATGTTTGTATGTTCTTAAACATATTTTTAAAACATTTTAAACATCTTTATCTCTTAATACACCTATTTATGTGTGTGGATAAATATCTTTTTTTTTTTTAACACATTTTAACATCTGTATGTTTTTAATGTTTTTAAAACACATTTTAGCATCTTTATGTTTTAACATCTTTTTTAAACACATTTTAGCATCTGTTTTTAAGATATTTTAACAGAGTTTTTTAATATCTTTTTGAATACTTTCAATTTAAGGCCTCTTTGTGCAATTCCTCAAATCAGATAATAAACAGATCAACGTCAGTCAGATATTTTTTTTTATCATTGGTCGTTAAACTTTGGTGCTTGGTTTCAATATGACGCCGGAGTTTACATGGTGGCATACTGTCGTTAGCTAGCACCTCTTTGCAGATAACACTCTGTGGCAGCGGAGCATCATCAGGACCAATACATGAAAAGACAAACTTTAAATAATCAGGGTCATACTTCCTCCGTTTTCTGCTCGCCCCAGACTCTGTGCCCTCTCTCACTTTCACTAAATACTAAAAATCGATCCATTTTGTCTCTTGTCAGATGTTTATTTTTTCACTCGCAGCGCCTCCCCTGAAGCCCTCTGGCGCCCCCCAGGGGAGGCGCACCTCACACTTTGAAAACCGCTGTTATAGACGACTGAGGTGAAACCATTGTCTGAGTGCAGTTAGAAATGAGAACATGATGTAGTAAAGGGATGATAAACCTCTGCTAACAGAGGACATTAGCACTGTGTCCTGCAGGTGCACTGACAGACAACATCCCCCCCCCAGGCCGGGTGCTGCTGGGCCAGGTGGTGGATCACATCGACTCCCTGCTGGAGGAGTGGTTTCCTGGCCTGCTCAACACCGACATGCACGGCAGCGGCGAGGCTCTGATGAAGAAGTGGGCTCTCTACAGCTTCGAGGACGGACAGGAGTGGAGCAAGATCCTGCTCGAGGACCTCTTCAACTGTTTTGACAACGGTGCGTAGCAACATTGTGTTTGGTTCCTAGAAGCATTTTGAAGCATGTGTTAGCAGCTCCAGCAGTTGGTAAACCAGGTCTTAACTAATTCAAGTCCAATACTCTAACATCTGCTCTGATTCATGGGTCCCAGATTTTCTGCTGGTGCACCCGGACGACCCCCGCTGCACACTTCCTGTCTCTCAGATTGCTCCTGACTTGGTGCTGAGTGACCAGCCTGCAGGGACAATCCTGGACAGTGAGGAGCTGGAGGTGGACCTGTCCAAAGAGAACCGGCTGGGTAGAGACTCTCTCGGTTACACATGCCATCATTTCTGGTTTTCATGTTTTAAAGAACTAATTATTAAAACCTGTATGTTCTGATAATAACGTCCAGGAAAAGGATCTCCATTGTTTCCCGTCCTGTTTTTTCCTTCTCTCACTGCTTGGTCAAAAAACTGTTTTCATAACACCTTAAAAACTAAAGAATGCATCACATGTTGTCTTCACAGGGGACGGTGGTTTTGGGACTGTCTATCGAGGCGTCTACAAAAATGAAGAAGTCGCTGTGAAAATATTCAACAAGCATGCGTCTGAGCTTTACACCTACAGACTCCTCAGACAGGTACGACTCAAAGGTCCCGGCCTGTTCGATAATGAAGTGAAGAAAACCTCAGCCTCTATCTTTCCCTCACTTCTCCTCACTGCTCCTTCCTGTCCAGGAGCTGGTGGTGTTGGGTCGTCTCCGTCACCCCAGCCTGGTGGGGCTCCTGGCGGCCAGCTCGGCTCCTCTGGTCCTGGTCATGGAGCTGGCTCTGCGAGGCTCGCTGGACTCCCTGTTCGAGCACGAGAACCTCGGCAGCCTCAACCGAAAGCTGCAGCACAGAATCGCCCTGCAGGTGGCCGATGGACTCAGGTAGGTGTTAATGTCTGAGTCAAGCGGCAACCTCCGCCGCTGAAAAATGAAGCCAATGC
>JBBMOC010001693.1:0-10579 GCA_037975185.1 Centropyge bicolor
CACTTTAGTTACAACAACAGGTGGATTGCCATCCACGTTTTTGTGCGCATTTTTATCAGAACAATGTTGCCTCACAGTTTATAGTGACAGTTGAGCATTTGTAAAAATCTTTGAATGATTTTGTGACCTTGTCTTTGGTTTGTTCTAACTCACCTTTCTTATTCTCTGTTTCTTTCTTTGTCCTACAGATCACGTGTTTGAAGAAATACTCTACTCTTCCGAGTCCGAGCTGTCTGAGGCGAAGAAGATTCTAGAGAGGATCATCTCTCGAGACTTCTACAACTTTCTCGGTGACATACAGCCTAAGACATCCCCCGAGGTGTGAACTAAGGTCTTTGTGTGCCTGTATTGCATTACACTTCAGTTTGACATGTTAAGATAGCTGAATGTTATGCTTCATTTGTCGTTGAAAAACCTGAAACTGAAAAAGTGTATACTGCTTGTTTCTGGTATCTCTGTCATTTTAATTTACTTGTACGGGTATTGAGCGTGGATTGGACACATGGACTAAAACAAATTCCGTGTGTGATTAGTGATGTGATGGCAGTGTGAGCGAAATCATAGGATGAAATGTCACTTTGACTAAATTTTCCTACACTGGCATTTTAATAAAGCACCAAACAAAAGGCTAAACCTATTCTTCTTTGTCCCCTTTTAGTTGGTAAACAATAGGGGTGTAACGATACACTCAGCTCACAAGACGAGAGGATACACGATATTGGGTTCATGAGGACGAGACGATATTTTCACATTACTTTTAAGAAAACTAAAATGACAAAATGTATGACTCGACAATCAGACTTTTTTTTTATTTAACAGTCACAAAACAATGCAGGTGCATTTTTAAATGTTTTATAACTTCCATCCATGCATGATGTAAGCATGAGCTTTGAACTGTTGAATTTCTTTCCACTTCGTTTTGTTTTTTAAGCATGATACTGACAACATGCTACACTTAAACACCCCAGCCTAAGCTATGGTCATGTTCTTTTTCAAGAATATGAGCATGTCCACAATTTCTGGCGGCAGTTGAGACCTTTGGGCCCTAACTAGAGGTGGGCGGATCGATCCAAATATGATAGTATCAATACCAAGTTAGTATTGCTATCAGAATGATACTAGCGTGGCAAGATCGATACTTTAGTGTCATTTGTTTTTTGTTACTGTTCTATTGCTTTTGTTTTTGATAATAACGTATTTTGTAGTCACCTATAAACTTTCCCAAATTCTGTCCTAGGTTTTAACAAAGTAATCCAAAGGAAAAACCACAAAAACACCTAAAGGTCAGCAGTGTGATGATACATCAACTTTAAATATTAAAAGTATCGGTATTGGCGATAGTGGCCCTGTATTTACTTGGTATTGGATCGATACCAAATCTTGCAGTATCGAACACCTCTAGCACTAACTATGTCTCCTGCAGTTGAAAATACACACTCACTTGGCGTCTGTCAGTGTTGTCTGGCCTTTAGCCATTTTCATCACAGGTGCAGTGGATTTCAGTAGCGAGCTGTGGTGGTTCTGTATGTGTCTTTGCATAGTGTTTGTGTAAGCCGTGGTGTAAGGTACCATTTTCTCACAGTGCTTACATGTTGTCCGTTTCGGTTGCCGTTTCTTATTCCCACTGTGTAAGTGCCAGCTATTGTTATTGTAGTATTTTGTATTAAGTTTCTTTGCATGCCATATTTGGTCACTTGAGACTATATGAGTCACGGTGATGTTGGTGGCACGTCAGCAGCAGTGGTAGTAAAATCAGCTGTTTTTCACCGGGCGGTTCTTATGAATGAACTGAAAGGGTGAGGAGGGAAAGTCTCACTTTTGCTGATTGCTTTGTTTGCTTTGTATGTTTTGTTCATTTTCATATCGCTCAACACTGGAAAATGATGTTGTTTTTAAACATTGGGAAGTTGTTTCACTGTTTGTTTTTATGAGCAATAAATATGTAAAACGCAACATCTTTAGAGCAAGCACGTCCGGCAGGTAAAGTTTTTCCCCTACTTTGCCTCTTGGCGACTATATTTTTGTCTTTTGGACAGTCCCTCTTCACACTGGGTACCCAAAATACTGCCGCAGAAATGAATTATAAGTGGTGGGGCATCTTCAATGCTGATATTTTCAGACTCCGACGTCATTCTGGCTGCACTCAACAGACTGCTGCTGATGCGTTCCTTCTCCTTTTTCTTGTCAGTTTCTGGCAGACTAGATGTAGCAAAGGCACATTACTACGCCCCCACAGGTCACAAACAGAAGTCTGGATAGCTAACAGCCTGTTTGACTTCTGCCCTGTGCCTGCAAGAAACCTTTTCACTTATCAAACAACAAAACTCATTTAGTTTCATCAGGGAGCCAAATTAGAAATGCTTAATCATCTCACCCCTTTTGGATACCAGAGGTCATGTCATGTTTCTCTGATACATCATGGTCCCGAGGACGAACAAAAAAAATTCTTCTTGTGATGTATGTTCAGAGCCAGATTAGAACACAGTCTAATGTTAACATGTAATGTACAGGGTGCTGGTAAAAATCATCATGTTCTAATTGCAACATCTGACAAAATCAACTCAAACACGGTGTAATAACAACATGAACACCTGTCCTGTGAGTTCGCAGAGAAACTTAGAGGTGACAGAAATTTTTTCTTACCTTCACTGACACAAATCCCCCTGACTACAATTGAGTAGGTTTAGGTCATCATTTTGCAAAAGCTCCATTTCCCTCATACACACTAAAAAATTTATAAAACTTTTATACACTCTTGGAAAGCTCGTCCTTTGTGGTCAGAGAGGGTTTGGGGCAAAACTGAGGAACAAGGATCAGTTTTCACATTTAATGTGGACAAACACTTACTGTGCTGTCAAGATGGAACAAATCAAATATCTTATCCCACTGACTTCATAACCTTTCTCTGCCCTCCGTTAGGACTTTTTGAAGTGGAAAGAAGAACTGGCTACGAAGCTCACTGTGGAGAATGATACGGAGAAAGTGACACCAGACGACATTGAAGTTACAGTGAGCTGAAATTCTACTTACTTTCGCTTGAAAACTTGTGGTTTGCTGATTGTCATTTTAGCTGTACAGTGTTACCTAAATCTGCGTCTCTTTTAGAAAATTGATATAAACTATGGGATGAAGGAGGAAAACCCTGTCAATAAGATATGTTTCTACAGCAAGCAGGACCCTACCAAGGCAGGCAAGAGGAAGGTCAGGACAAAAGCATCGGCAACAAAATTGTTAATCTTAGTCTTTTTTTGCATGAGGTGTTTGTTCATTGAGTGTATATCTTCGTAAGGCAGCTACTATTATGCCACTATTCTCAAATTTATGCTGCTGTCAATCTTGTCAGGTGTCCAAGATGGGCCCAAAGTTCTTTTCCAACCAGTTGATCAGGTTTTGCTGTAAGAAAAACGGCAGGAATCGGGAGGATGACAAGAGGTGCTTTGACCAGTGGCGTCGCAGCAAGGGCTTCAAGGTAATATTTTAATCTAGGCTGTTTAATATAGGATACTGTAGGCACTTTGTGGGGCCCTCAGGCTGGAAGTTCTGTTAAATGTGAAAAGGGTGGTGGCACATGCTGTGCACTACTGTACCACCCAAGTCTACTTGACAGAGTAATCATCAGTATGGATGCCAATTAATATGTCAATCAACTCATCATTTCAGCTTCCAGTGCGATCTGGTGCCCTGCTTCAGTAATGCATCTCTCGCTCTGCACTGCTCTTGTTCATACTGATACACTTGTCTGGACTGTCTTCATTTACATGCAGGATGCAGATGGACAACCTCTGAGGAAACGACGTAAAACTGTGTAAAACCATTAAGCTGACATTTTGGAAGATGGAGATCACAACTGAAAAAAGGAAGCCAACACTCCCTGATACTAATCTTTTCATTATGATTAAAAATTATTAAAATGCTCTGTACGTTGAGTTAATGAGCACAGAGTGGAACAATCAATCCTGGTTACTTAAAATGTCTAATCTAAATGTGAAAAAAATACAGCATGTTTCAGGGCACACTTTTATTCAGCTACCAGAGAAATCTATGCTTCTTTGTGCATTCTCTCATTATTCCTTATGATCACGGCAAGCAACAAATGTAATGGAGTCTGTCATTTTAAAGCAAACATTTAATTTGTGATTTGGGGATTTCAAATATTTAGTGGTGGTTGGTTTTAATGTTAATCAATTTTATTGACGTGGAAAACTGAGTAGTTACTATTTTAACTTTGAGTGACATTTCAATAGAAGTAATTTTTGGTGGTTGTGGTTCCCATTTGGTTATTTTACTATACCTATATAGTAGATAGTAGATTACTATATCTTTCCCTACCTACAGCACTTTATCGTTACTTATTCACTGTTTGTTTTAAATGTCTCTTTTATCTGTGATAATTTGTTAAACTGGCTCTTGGGCAGCACTTTTCATTTCATCGATGAAATAAAAATGTTATAATTTGTGATACCCATGTTAAGATTTTTCATGTGACT
The DNA here is from genome assembly GCA_037975185.1 of Centropyge bicolor. NCBI lineage: Eukaryota > Metazoa > Chordata > Actinopteri > Pomacanthidae > Centropyge > Centropyge bicolor. The sequence continues at coordinate 4,488 of JBBMOC010001693.1, forward strand.
ATGTGCATGAATGTGGTTAAGGTAAACTGTGTGTGAACATTTTTTGATATTCTTACTATGTAATGCGGCTATAAAGAAAAACCTTCCAAAGGTTATCAGAACCTTTCGATTTTATTCCTATTGAGACAGGTTGACAGCAGATTGTGTTATATTCCAAATAAAGCTCTTTATCTCTCCGGTGTGTGTCCTTGTGCAGTTAAACTGGTCCAACACCTGAGGAAGTCATTAACCTTTTTTTTTTAAGCTGTGACCCAGAAACAGAGATCTAAGATTTTAATGTACACCTGGCAATAATCAGAAAGCTTGATATGTAAAATAACGAATATTTGAGATTATGTGCTATTTCTAGTTCAGCAATCAAATTCAAGCAAATTTGTGGCACTGCCCACTTAACTTTTTGTGTCTTGCCACTTGATTTTGGTCATGGATGTGATACATGGGAAAATAAGATGATGCACAGGGTTAACATTTTCCATTGATCTGCAATGTCCTGCAGTGCACATAGTCAATATCTAGTGCCATGTGCTTGATGTCAAAGTGGAGGCAGCTGATTTACTGTCAGACTTACCAAAGAGCAGAGCTGGCATCCAGTCACGTGCTCCTGACCACGTGTATCTTCAGGACATAAAAATATATTACTTTAAAAATGCAGATAGCAATAACCAATGAAAAAAAAATCCCAATCAAAAAATTTCCCAGAGTAGGCTCGAGCTTGACAATGAACCAGCCAAGGCGATATGTGCATCAATGCTTGGAAACTACTGCTATCATGGAAGCTAACCCTGCTAGCTCAGAAACAAGCCAGAAGACCAAAAATGAGGACCAATTTGCAGAAATTACAAAGACTGGTGCAACCTTGAACAGTGTGGCGAACGACGTGTCAATAATTAAGTCAAACACGACTGAGCTGAAGAACACGGTGAGTGCATTACAAACATGACTTGACAAGGCGGAGAGCCACATTGCTAACATGGAGGATTACACCGCTAATGTGGCTAATGAAAACAAGGGGCTAGCAAAGTGAGTGGAACACCTCTGGAGTCGAGTTGAAGTTCAGCAAAATCGGAACAGAAGAAGCAACGTCAGGCTGTTTGGATTAAAAAAAGGAAAGGAAGCAGGGAGTGCAATGAACGACTACATCAAGAAAATACTGTCTGATGGTTTATGGCTAACTGGAGATGAGTACGAGATTGAAAGGAGCCACAGACAATTGGGACCGCGCCCGGATGACAATCAGCCCCCACGTATGATCCTGGTGAAATTTTGACGTGACACAGCCCGACAGATAGTGTTGACAGCTGCAAAGAAACAAAAAGGAATATGGTGGAAGGGCTGTTCTTTATCCATTTATGAAGATATGACCAAGGGGCACTCAGACCAGCGGAGGCGGGTCTCACCAATAATGAAAACCCTGTGGCAGGACCAGATAAAGCACAACACTGGCACACCCAGCAACCTCAGGTTCACGTGGAAGGGAAAGAGATGGAGCTTTACTGACCCAAAGAAAGTTGGAGTTTTCTTTCAGAAGAACGTCCAAATGACGGAAATGAAGGACTGACTGACTGATCTGCATACTGAGGAGAGTGGAGCTTTACTTTGAAAGGTAAAACGGGGATGGGGACTTAGGTGTGCTGCCAAATCAGACAGGTGACTGAGGGAGCGGAGGTCTTAGAAGCAGTTTTAAAAGTGTTTGTATCACAAGGATAGGTTTATCTCTTGTTCTTATTTTTATGATGGCAGGAACATGGTATTGATGTGTTATTTTGAGTTAGGAAATGGTGCAATACCAAAACTAAAGATGTGCAAGTATATACTGTTAGCCTGTTAACCAGAGAAATCTTCAGTTAACAGATAAAAAGTTTATTTTGGTCACAGGTAAAGCATGACAGAGCTCCTGCAGGATCTCAGTCAGAAAGAAACACGAATTCTGGTGTGATTCCCAGTTATCTTCTTGGGCTGGGACTGCAGAGTACAAAGATTGGTCTTACACGCAACCAACTCTCATTGGCCAGTTATTTCCGTCATGAACAGGCCAACAACTGTTGACGTAAACTTTACTAAAATTTGCTATGAAACATGTATGGATGTTGCTGATAAGGCGTGTATCTACTTTGCCGCAGACATGCAAAACTGGGTGGAACTTAGACTGGGTTAAACTGGGTAACTCAAAGCCTGCTAGATATAGATAAGACAGAAACATTAAGCGTATCTACTTTGCTTTGTCTGGCTTATTCATAGCAATGAACCGTCCTGAAAGTTCTGGTGTTCCTGAATAAGTACAAACTGTTTATGAAGTCACACACACAGTCTAATGCCACATAAGATCAGATGGATGATGATCAAAATGAAGAAGTAAATAATTAAATAAATCTTAACTATAGTAAAAACAAGTAATACCAAATCATTTTAATATATCAACACTCTACAATAATGGGTGATAAATATGTCAACATAGTTTCATGGAGCATAAATGGCTGTAGCACACCAGTTAAACCAGTTAATAACTGAGTTTACAAAGTGCTTTGACAGACAAAGCAGAGGGGCGCAACAGTTGGAGTCGGGAGAGTGATTTTTGGTTTCTGCCGGACAGGAGTGAATTACAGTAATCGAGTCTGGAGAATATTCATGAGTGAATGACTGAATGTTTCCAGGTCGGAGTGTGGAAGCAGTGGTTTGATTCTAGAAATAGTGCCTAGATGGAGAAAACAAGATTGGACAATTTTATTGATGTATGTTTGGAAGGTGAGATCTGAATCAAATATTACTGATTTCTGGCAGAGGACATGACATTTGTGGCTAGGGGAACGAGGCTATTTTCAATGGGAAAGATGGAACTTGGTCGAGTGAACAGTATGACTTCTGATCAAATCAGTGACTGACAGGTGTGGTGGAGACATAATAAGCCAGGCATCGTTTAAACACTTTGTGTCTTTTGTCACCAACCACCAACCTCCGACGACTCCAAAAAACTAAAGAAGATGATGTCAAACTGTGCAAAGTGGCGAGTGGAGGAAACATGTCAGTACCTGGAAAAACAAGGACTTGGAGGATGGGCACATATCTTTAAAGGTTAGTTCGGTTGTTTTTGTAGATTAACTTGATGGTAGTTTCCATTACATGGCTGACTTAAATAAGTTAGCCAGTCGACAGCTGCTTTAACTCAGTACTGTCTCTATGTTTCTGTGTTGTGAAGCCTATATCAAGACACCTTGTCATAATCAATACCTTGTAATACAGGATTGTTATTAACGTCTTCCTTTTTTACTCAGAGAAAAAAAATCACTGGTATCGGGCTGAGAGAAATCACACTTTCTGATCTGGAGAAGATGGGTATAAAGTGAGTGTCTCCCCTTGGTAAACCAGATTGCAATGTCTACTCAATATAGGAATCCAGGATAGAATGAAGTGTGACTGTATTCCTCAGATTCTACTATTCCTTTTCCTGTAGGAAACCTGATGACCAAGTGAAAATTCTCTACTGTATCAAAAGTCCCTGGCAGTTAACAGAACAAGGCAAGGTAATATACCATGTGCCATCACACGATTTGTTCATGGCTAGAGATACAGTAAGAGTAACTTAACAGAGGAAAGATGAAAAGCTTGTAGGACAAATGGCAATGGAGTGTGGAAGATGCCAGGTCAATAAATCAACCCACATTTTATCACATTAACCTGATTTTACTGATTCTACTTTGGATAATAGTTGGACTGCATTTTTGTTCTGTGTTCTTCAAGGTGTTTAATGATCCAATCCATGGGCACATAGAGTTACACCCACTTCTCATCAAGTTCATTGACACACCTCAGTTCCAGCGACTGCGATACATCAAGCAGCTTGGGGGGGTCTACTACGTTTACCCTGGAGCATCCCACAACCGCTTTGAACACTCCATTGGGTATGTGGGCATGTTTTCATATTGATATTCCTTTACTCGTCTCTCAGTGGGGAAATTCAGAGTTCTGTGCTTGAAGGTCATCACAATCCAAAAAAAGCTAAAATCAGACCATCTACATTGCAAACCTTAGTGGCGGTATATTGTTAAAGTTCCAGTTCTGCAGTATGCAAGAATTGAGTAATGAGTTGTTTTTGTTGTTGTCTATGTTATGTGGGTATGTGGTGGTAAAGGGTGGGACACTTGGCAGGACAGCTTGTGCAAGCTCTGAATACACGACAGCCGGAACTCCTCATTGATCGGAGAGACATTCTCTGTGTGCAGATTGCTGGACTTTGCCATGACCTGGGTGAGTCATACACACCATTTCACTATTACATAGAACAGGTTTTAAAATATGGGGGATATGGGGATATGATCAAAATATGATCAAATGTACTTCTTAAACTGGCCAATTAGGAGTAAAGGCCTGATAAGTTACAATCACAAATGGCTCACTTTACAGTTCACACACAATCATCTTTAGGCTAACCTTTTTTATCCTACATATCTAGGACATGGGCCCTTTTCCCATATGTTTGATGAATGGTTCATCCCCCAAGCACGTCAAATGACGGAAGACGAACTGAAGAAGTTGAAGGTAAGAAACAATTATTTTTGTTTTCCATGACATAATAACCAACCACAAAAATGAAGCACAAAGAATAAGATCCAAGAACTGTATTAAGGAAGTGAATCAGTTGGATTCAAATGGGAACTAATTAGCAAAAAAAATCAGACTTTAATTGTGAAGGGGGCAGCAAAAAGAGTCAATGTAATGTAGTGCTGGCTATTCATTTGTGAGCCCCAACTGACAAGGAAAAATACTTATATGGATTCATCTTTGACATGTACCAGTCCACACCTCAGTCCACGTGACTGATTAGAAGACAAGTGATCTGTACTGCAATTTATCTCAGTGACATAAACTTTGAACATTCCTGGTATTTTGTGACTCATTCAGAGTCTTTTAATTTATATTGTCTTGTCTTTGTCTTCTCTATCTATATAATGGAGGTTGTTTTCCAGGAACCTTTTTTAAAGGTTTCGAAAGTTTCTTTGACACGTAATTCGGGTGTTTCAGAATAAACACATTTATTAAAATCAGAGGAGATCCTTCACATCAGATCTTGTTTGGAGGAAAAGCTTGACTGCACTAATCTGTAAGGGTTGCAAGGCATACAACTTCTGCCCACTTAAGATGCAAGAAGATCCCTGGTTCGTGTTAGGGCGCCTGGGATCTTTCTGTGTGGACTTTGCATGTTCTCCCTGTGCAACGTGGGTTTTCACCGGGTACTCCGGTTTCCTCCCACAGTCCAAAAACATGCTGAGGTTAACTGTTTATTCTAAATTGTCCATAGGTGTGAATGTGAGTGTGCTTGGTTGTCTGCCTCTATGGGTTGCTCTGTGATTGACTGGCGACCTGTCAAGGGTGTCTCTTGCCTTCACCCGAGTCAGCTGGGATAGGCTCCAGCCCCCCTCCCGAGACCCTGCAGAGGATTAAGCGGTATAGATAATGGATGGATGGATGGACATGTAGATAAAATATGAGGTTTCTTCTCAACATATCAACACTCTTGTTGTTTTGAGAGTCAAGCCTACCAAGGAAACAACATGGTAGTGCTTGCACAGTCCGATCTATGAGAAACCCTTGAAAGGCTTTGTGGCAGACGCCTGGAACCAAAGAAGGCTTTTTAGCCAAATACTTAATTCTACTTGTGCATTGTGCATAGTATTGAATCTGTTTGTCTTCCAGCATGAGTATATCTCTTGTAAGATGTTTGACGAACTGGTGAAATGTAACAATCTGGAGACGGTGATGAAGGACCATGGCCTGGTGCTGCCCGATGACCTGGTCTTCATCAAGGAAATGATTAGGGGATCTCCGGACACAAAAAAAGCTCAAGACCCGGAAAAAAAGGTCAGTCCTACATATGTGTATTGTGTGATAACAGTACAGTATCATCATTGCTACAGCATCAACCAATGTCTACTGCCACTTTTGTCTGTCATCTGCACAGTGGCCGTATACAGGCCGTCCAAAAGACAAGTCCTTCCTCTATGAAATCGTGGCCAACAAAAGAAATGGCATGGATGTGGACAAGTTTGACTACTTTGCCAGGTGGGACTTTTTAACATTTCACTTTTTGATGTAGAATG
>JBBMOC010001694.1:0-5000 GCA_037975185.1 Centropyge bicolor
GTGGTAAAATCGGACATTTTAACATGGGGCTCAAATGTAATTGACTCCCTTCTGCAGCCTGCTCTAGTGGTTATTGGAGGAACTGCAGCTTTTTTGCACTTCCGCATTGGCTTCATTTTTCAGCGGCGGAGGTTGCCGCTTGTTATACACTGAGAGTTAGATGAGAGCTTTGACTCCGCCTCCATGTCTGTCACATGACTCGTCCCAAAGTTGGAAAATCAACCTTGCAGCAGATCTAAAACTCATTCATGATCATTTTGTTTCTCCTTTGTTCCTCATGTCTCTCTTCTCATTTCCTTTTGCATCCTCTCTTCATCATCTCCTGCATCTCTCTCTCTCTCTGTTGTTTTGACTTCCTCTCCTCCATCTTTGTTGCACTAATCCCCCGTTCCTCTGCCATTCATCCACTCTCTGTTTGCCCTCTGTCTTCTCCCCGTCTGTCGATCACAAACCGGTTCCTGTCATCGCTCGACAGTCGGCACAACCAGACGCAGACGGAGGGAAGACGGCTGCGACAAGACCAGAGAAAAAAAAAAGAGCTGTGACGGAAGGGGAGGAGAGTGACAGTTTGACGAACAGGACAAATCTGACGTCTGACAGGAGAGAGAAACGCTGCTGGGGGAAAAACATCCCTGAGAGAGCGAGGAGGAAATTTAACTCACACTCAGGAAACGGTACAGTGAGATTCTCTGCAGCAAAACAAGCAGAGTCTTTCATTTAGACTCACGTCCTCTGGCAGATAGAGCGACTGTTTGTAAACAACGACAGAAGAGACAGACGTCAGCGGAGGACGCAGCGCTGTCAGGGGACGTCCACCAGGAACTGGTGTCTGTGCTTTTATTGTAGTGAAGAAGCCTTTTTAAGAAGCAGGTAAATTTAAATCTACAGTGGCTTTAATGTGAATTACAGACGCTCAGACAGGTCACATGACAATATCATCTCATGTTTGTTTACTATTATTATTATGTCAGGTAAGAAAAACAATACAACTTAACACCAGACGAAACGATTACACACTATAAAATGTGCTTTTACAATATGATCCAATGTGCTGAGGTTCAATAAACTCCAATAAGGTACAAACACAATCTGATACAACAGGACAATATACAACTCGATAAAGCTGAATATACCAAATAATATGATACGATACAATAAGATTCGATAAACTAGAATAGTTCAGATTCGCAATGATATGATAACATTATGATAAAATATTGCACCGCAACTCACAATAAAATACAATATGATTCATAATAAAACAGTTTGTTGGGATATGCTGCGATACGATACACGATATTGACAAGATGGAATAAGATTAAAGATGAAACTTTACTTTCCACAATGTGACAGTTCCCAAAAAGTTCTCCTGTCCTCGGAAAACCACGAACGATAAACTTGAAAATGTCAACCGTTAAATTTTCATTCAGAGACAATATCTAACCATTTATCCACAACTCTTGTCTCTATTTTTACAAATATCATCTCAAGCATTACAAATAATGATAATAATGATCACTGAGTTCAGACTCAAAGTATTTCATCCTTTACTTCATCTCACTTCTGAGAAATCTCATTAGAAACATCCATAAATACACATAAATAAACAACTGCACAATAAAATCAATGTCCCTGACCTTAAAAATCTGGATGCGGGGGGGGGGGGGGGGGGGGACGGCCGAGCAAGAAACCAACCGAATGTGCTGAACGGAGTGAAACCCAGCTGAGGGACACACTTTAATTAACACGGAGCCCGTTTCTCCCTGTGCTGAGCAACGGACTGGAGACAGCTGCTATCTGGGCCAGCGGCTGCCTGCAGGCTGCAGACGCTCGGCCGGGCCGGGAATGTGATACCGTCTGCTGTCCCAGGAAACGGCCGTCCACGAGCCCGTGAGCAAAGCATTTCAAGTCATATTTCCACATTATGCTACTTTAGATTTCTCCTCTATTCAGCGATTTGGAAGCTGTTATTGTACTCTTTAGTTACTTTGCAGAAAACAGCTCAAAGACAATATATTTAATGTTTGATCATTAACTTCTAAATATCTGCTTCTTCTGAATGTGACGGCAGCAACATGTTTCAAACCAGTCGGGACAGCAGCAACAACAGACTGTGAAAGTTGTGGACTGATCCAAAAACACCTGTTTGGATCCTTCCACAGGTAAACAGGTTCATTGGTAACAGGTGAGAGGATCATGGTTGGGTATGAAAGGAGTGACGATGGAGAGAGGTTCAACACTTTGTGAACACATGACTGGATGAAGGAGATGAACACATGGGCTCATGTGATGATCATGGACACAATTATAACACAGTAAACCCCATCATGTCTCTTTCTCTGCTGTGAGCTTCATGTTTTCACGGCTGAGTGAACTTTCATGGTTGTGTCAGAACCAACTTGGTGGATGAATCTCGTCCAAATCAGAGCTAATTGGAGGTTGTGTTTGAGTGTTTGAGTGTGGAGTGGGTGATTCCCGGGAGGGGCAGCAGGAATCCCGCTGCTGTCACATGACAACAGGGACGTTAATGAGACAAGTCTTGCAAATAACAGAGCTTTAAAACTGACTTTCAGCAGCAGCCTTTTGGTCCGAACAGAGAAATAAAACGTGACTCTGATACCAGAGCTCTGCCAACAGTCTAAATGTCAGGCCTGTTTCCTTCTACTCCGCTGTCTCTGGCTCCAGACCCCCCAGGCTGAGTGTGTGTGTGTGTGTGTGTGTGTGTGTGTGTGTGTGTGTGTGAGGCTTCCTTCACTCGGCCTGCCGGGCGTTCACACCAGAAATGACACAGCAGATACAGGAGGTGCAACCAGGAAGAACATCGACTCACTGACACTGAACAAACAGTCGACCAATCAGGGAGCTGTTTGCAGCTTCCACTCATGCAGCCTCGTCACTATGAGCTTGTTCTTGTTGTTTCTGCTTATCCATGTATCTCTCTTCCTTCCTCACCCACGTCGGACGCGGCGCTGACAGAGGAAGTGATCAGGCTGCAGGAGCTGAGCCAATGAAACTGCTGCTTCTCTGGAGAACGACTGCATCAAGACGCCGACGGTGTGTAAATGGAAAACAAGCTGCACGTGCATAAGAAAATGCATTGGGCCACAAACTAGGCTTTTAATTGTTCGTCACTGTCGCTGGGACAAAGATAAAGTTTGCTCGATTTGGACGAGCTGATGCTCCAGAGCTCAGAGACACTTTGAGTAACAGCAACCTAAAACACTGCAAAACAGCTGAAAAATAAAAAGTTCTGTTGGTCTCAATGCTTCATCATGATTCAACTGTACAATCGATGACAAAGATAGAAGTTCAAATCTTGAGCTGGACTCCGACTGTGGCCTTCAAACTACAGCTGGAATTTTGCTCTTTGCAAAGAGTGAAATGTTCAATGACAACTGTAATTCTGAGCTTTAAACTGAAATTTCATTCTATTTTCACATGTGTTTCCTGGACTTTAAAGGCAGAAATGAAGCAGAAGCTGTTGTTATTTCACTTATATTTAGGTGCATATATATAGTTTGCAGAACCAGTGTTGGGATCCATGTCCAGCAGTCGATTTACTGTCAGTCACATTTTCTGATCTGCTGCCAATGTTTCAGCAGAGATGAACTCAGCTCCTCTTTTTCTCACTGGTTCAGATGTAGATCATAACTGAAGTTTTGCTCCAGATAAGTTGAAACAGAAAAGATTGAAAGAGGGAAAACTTGACCTCATTTTTAAAATCGAGGTATTTTGGGGTCAGAGCTCGATGTGTGTGTGAGATCCTGTGAGAACACGCAGCTCCTCCTTCGTTCAGACTCTGAAGCAACACAGTTTTTACACGACACAGACAAATGGGCTCATTTAAGACTCGGGGGCCGGAGCTAAATGTCAGACTGTGTCTCACACACAAGCTTCCAACATATAGACAGATGGACGGCTGATGACTCATCTCCTTCCTTCTCCCCCCACTTTGAGATCTTCCAGAACATTCCCTCCAGGACGACAAACCCTCGGAGGTGCGGTCGGTTCTAACCAGTCTGTGTGCAGAGCCGGCTCCAGCCCGAGGCCGGGCGCCGTCCACACACAGCAGCCTGTTGTGTTTCCCTTTCACATGACGGAGCCGGAGTTTATCTCCGCAGAAAACATCACGCTCAAGAGATAAAACTGTAACATTAATAGCACTGATTTATTGAAGGACAAATCATTCACACAAACAACTACTGTTTGACCTTAAGTGACATCAGATTAAAGATAAAATCAATTAATTATATCATCGAAATAAACATCTCTGGAAACAGCCAGTTGACACCAGTTTAAAGTCTTAGTGAAAGACCACAACAAACCAATTCTGCTGGTTTGATCCTGAACTGGAGGAATTTGAACCCACGACAAACTGAACTCACTGCTGTGAAGTGAAACAGCCACAAACATCACATGAAAGTGAAAGTGAAGATGATTTGACTTCCACCTCTGTTGAGTCTGAGCAGCTGGCTCGTTTTTAATCTGCAAGAATTTCAAATTAAAACATCCAGAACTGATCAATAGACTGAAGCGATAACAGATGTGATGTCAGGTCAGAGGTGTGTCGTGTGCTCGCCTCGTTCAACAGCTCTGCAAACTCAAAGATGAAATTATGCGACGAAACCCTGTAAGACCTGTAGAACTGTCTGCTTCACACGCGGAGCCAAGACAAACAGACGACGCTCATCTGTGGATGCTCGACTCATTCCAAACACATGAGAAACCGACGAGTGAAACTGGGAGCAGATCTATCACACACACACACACACACACTTTTGCTATTCTTGTGAGGACCTTCCATTGACATAATGCAATCCCTAGCCCCTTACCCTAACCCTAACCATCACAACTGAATGTCTGACCCTAACCTTTACCCAAACCATAAACTTTTTGTATTTGTAACCTTTAACCCTAAAACCAAGGCATCCTAGTATAATCCTTGTGAGGACCAGGCAAAATGCCCTCACAAGACAAAATGTCCCCACAAGAAATGTTGT
>JBBMOC010001695.1:0-10573 GCA_037975185.1 Centropyge bicolor
TATCATTTAATTTGTTTTATGTTCATTTTGAAATACGTTTATTTGCTAATTTTAGCATCGTTAAGGCTAATTGTAGCACGGTTTATTTAAGGATTATATTGTGTAAGAGCTTATTTATGTTAGTTATTTATTTTGTGTTATGTTTACTTCCCCGTAGCTCTTACGGTGTTTCAGGAGAAAGGCAAAGGTTAAATAAATGCTTTTGAAAGACCAGTAAGCTTCACCATTGTTTGGCTGGGTCCGCTACATTCAGTCTTCAATAATCTGTTCACAGCTGAAGAAGATTCACAATGTACAAGTTTAGAAAATGGAAACTCCAAACAGTTGAACCCAACAGGACACAGGCTCAAAAGTGGAAAATACAATAATTGACAAAGAGCTCTCATTAATATTAATCACATCGTGTTTCTGCTTCAATAAAGACGGAGCCACTTCAGCTCTTAAACTCTGCAGCTCCACCACTGGCTCCATCTATACAAACTCATGTTGTGCAGCCAAACACAAATTCAATCACACTCAAACTGATTTAATGTTCCACTCAACATCCCAAAGTTTCCAAAGACGACAAATATGTCAGGATGAATTTTGAGAAAACAGGAACAAAAGACATGAACAACATCAGAAACAGTGGAGACATAAAATTGAAGCACCTTCAGTTTCAATTATTCAGTCGAAGGATCATAGCATCATAAAAATGTTGGAAAATTCAAACACTGAATATATTTGTTATTGTCTGATATCTGACACAGAGATTATTTATCTATGCATTTTTATTGATTCTTACAAAAACCATAAGGCGACATTTGAGATGAAAAAGTTTCAGAGGTTCAGAGTGAATCATCCAGTGGAGAGTTTTCTTCTCATATTCAGGTTTTAAATGTGAAGCTTAACATTGTTCTGCCACAGTCAATGGACTGAAGCACTGAAGAAGGAAACAGACGTCAGCATTAACACACTCAGTATGGAGCAGGAGAATATCAGCCTCATGTCTGCAGCTCAGTGTCAACACAACTTTCACATCATGTTCATCTCAGCACACAAGGAAAAAACGCTGTCTGACCTCAGAGTCTCCAGTCGACAGTCTGGACTCTTCAGAAAATCACACAGCAGCTTCACTCCTGAATCCTGCAGCTTGTTTCCATTCAGATCCAGCTCTGTCAGATGGGAGGGGTTGGACTTCAGAGCTGAGACCAGAGAATCACAGCTCATCTCTGACAAACTGCACTCAGCCAGTCTGAATGAAAAATAAATTATGTAACTTTAGACAATGTTCCTGCTTCAAATCATTCAGTCTTCAATGATCTGTTCAGAGTTCAAGAAGGTTCACAATGTACAAGTTTAGAAAATGGAAACTCCAAACAGTTGAACCCAAAAGGAAAAGTGGAAAATACAAAAAGTGACAAAGAGATCTCATTAATATTAATCACAACGTGCTGCTGCTTCAATAAAGATGGAGCCACTTCAGCTCTTAAACTCTGCAGCTCCACCACTGGCTCCATCTATACAAACTCATGTTGTGCAGACAAACACAAATTCAAACACACACAAATTGATTTAATGTTCCACTCAACATCCCAAAGTTTATAAAGATGACAAATATGTCAGGATGAATTTTGAGGAAACAGGAACGACATTAAAAAGACATTAACACAATTTCTTTCAGAAACAGTGGAATCATAATCAAAGCAACTTCAGTTTCCATTATTCCATCAGTCGAAGCATCATAGCTTCATAAAAATGTTGGAAAATTCAAACACTGAATATATTTGTTATTGTCCAATATCTGACACAGAGATTATTTGTCTTTGCAATTTTAGGAGTAGAATATCAGCCTCATGTCTGCAGCTTAGTGTCAACACAACTTTCACATCACATTCATCTCAACACAGAAGGAAAAAATGCTGTCTGACCTCAGAGTCTCCAGTCGACAGTGTGGACTCTTCAGAAAATCACACAGCAGCTTCACTCCTGAATCCTGCAGCTTGTTCTCACTCAGATCCAATTCTATCAGATGGGAGGGGTTGGACTTCAGAGCTGAGGCCAGAGAATCAAAGCTGATCTCTGACAAACTGCAGTCACTCAATCTGAATGAAGAATAAACGATGTAACTTTAGACAATGTTCCTACTTCAAATAATTCAGTCTTCAATAATCTGTTCAGAGCTCAAGATTGTTCACAATGTCGAGGAAGCTGACAATATTAAGAGGTCGCTCGACTTTCTGTCAGAGGAGATTTCTGCTGTTAGGCTGCAGCAGAAATCCATTCTGGATCTGGTGGCGGAGGTCAAAGCCCTGTGGCTGCAAAATGCTTAAAAGGCCAAGAGGATTGCTTTCCTTGAGAGCACAATTGCTGACCTGGAGCAGTACACCAGGATGAATGATGTTATCATCAGCGGGCTCAAGATAAAGCCATAATCCTACGCTCAGGTAATGAGCTCCGACAATGAGAGGGGGCCTGCTGAGTCTGTGTCGGACTCAGTGGATCAACAGGTGGCTGCCTTCCTGCTGTCAAAATGGATAGATGCGGACACCAATACCATGGAGGCACGCCACCCCCCGCCCCGGAGAAACAACACCGACAAACCAGCTATAATAATGAGGTTTGTTAACAGAAATCACAAAGCTGCTCTGCTGAAACAAGGGAAGAAACTGAAATGGTCAGATGTCTACATTAACACCTTACAAAACGTAACACCTACTGAAGAAGCAGAGGAAAATACATTATATTCATTATATGGACTGACCGTAAAATATACGCATTTGGGGGTTTATTGATTTTAAGAAAGCATTCAATACAATTAATCATGAAACATTAATCAATAAATTGGACAGGTATGGCATCAGGGGGTTGGTCTTAAACTGGATGAGATGCTATTTCAACAACAGGCAACAGTTTGTGAAAATGGGGAGTCTGTGTCATCATGTTTGGACATTATTTGTGGTGTCCCCCAGGGGTCAGTGTTGGGTCCAATTCTGTTCTTACTGCACATTAATGATTTATGCAATGCATCAAAAACATAAAAATTTGTCCTATTTGCACATGACACAAATGTTTTTTGCATTAGAGAGAATTTGCAGCAGCTTCTGGAGATGACTACACTAGAAATGACTAATTAAAAATGGTTTGACAATTATAAATTATCCTTACATTTAAGTAAAACAAAAGTGATGTCCAATCTAAACTGTCATGAAGCATCTCAGTCCTGAGCAAAGCAAAACACGTACTGGATCATAAATCACCGCACATCCTCTGCTGCTCCTTGGTCTTACCATACCTAAACTACTGTGTGGATGTCTGGGACATTTACATATTTTAAAATTCCAAAAATCTGTACAACAGGTAAAAAAAAAAAGTGAATTTCAGTCACAGGGGTGAAATTGTGGAAAAACAGATGTCAGCTTTAACACACTCAGTGTGGAGCAGTACAATATCAGCCTCATGTCTGCAGCTTAGTGTCAACACAACTTTCACATCACATTCATCTCAGCACAGAAGGAAAAAACACTGTCTGACCTCAGAGTCTCCAGTCGACATTGTGGACTCTTCAGGAAATCACACAGCAGCTTCACTCCTGAATCCTGGAGCTTGTTGTTGGAGCTCAGATCCAGCTCTGTCAGAAGAGAGGGGTTGGAATTCAAAGCTGAGGCCAGAGAATCACAGCTGATCTCTGACAAACTGCACTCACTCAATCTGAAAAAAGAATAAATGATGTAACTTTAGACAATGTTCCTGCTTCAAATCATTCAGTCTTCAATAATCTGTTCACAGCTGAAGAAGGTTCACAATGTACAAGTTCAGAAACTGGAAACTCCAAACAGTTGAACCCAACAGGAAAAGTGGAAAATACAAAAAGTGACAAAGAGATCTCATTAATATTAATCACAATGTGCTGCTGCTTCAATAAAGATGGAGCCACTTCAGCTCTTAAACTCTGCAGCTCCACCACTGGCTCCATCTATACAAACTCATGTTGTGCAGACAAACACAAATTCAAACACACACAAACTGATTTAATGTTCCACTCAACATCCCAAAGTTTCCAAAGATGACAAATATGTCATGAATTTTGAGGAATCAGGAACAAAAGACATTAACAACATCAGAAACAGTGGAGTCATAAAATCAAAGCACCTTCAGTTTCAATTATTCAGTCAGTTGAAGCATCACAGCTTTATAAAAATGTTGGAAAATTCAAACACTGAATATATTTGTTATTGTCCGATATCTGAAACAGAGATTATTTATCTATACATTTTTATTGATTCTTACAAAAACATAAGGTGACATTTGAGATGAAAAGTTTCCGAGGTTCAGAGTGAATCATCAGTGGAGAGTTTTCTTCTCATATTCAGGTTTTAAATGTGAATCTCAACATTGTTCTGCCACAGTCAATGGACTGAAGCACTGAAGAAGGAAACAGACGTCAGTGTTAACACACTCAGTATGGAGCAGGATAATATCAGCCTCATGTCTGCAGCTCAGTGTCAACACAACTTTCACATCACATTCATCACAGCATGGAAGGAGAAAGTGCTGTCTGACCTCAGAGTCTC
Organism: Centropyge bicolor; assembly: GCA_037975185.1. NCBI lineage: Eukaryota > Metazoa > Chordata > Actinopteri > Pomacanthidae > Centropyge > Centropyge bicolor. The sequence continues at coordinate 4,554 of JBBMOC010001695.1, forward strand.
CAGTCGACAGTCTGGACTCTTCAGAAAATCACACAGCAGCTTCACTCCTGAATCCTGGAGCTTGTTGTTGTAGCTCAGATCCAGCTCTCTCAGATGGGAGGGGTTGGACTTCAGAGCTGAGGCCAGAGAATCACAGCTGATCTCTGACAAACTGCAGTCCATTAATCTGAATGAAGAATAAATGATGTAACTTTAGACAATGTTCCTGCTTCAAATCATTCAGTCTTCAATAATCTGTTCACAGCTGAAGAAGGTTCACAATGTACAAGTTCAGAAAATGGAAACTCCAAACAGTTGAACCCAACAGGACGAAGACTCAAAAGTGGAAAATACAAAAAGTGTCAAAGAGATCTCATTAACATTAATCACAACATGCTGCTGCTTCAATAAAGATGGAGCCACTTCAGCTCTTAAACTCTGCAGCTCCACCACTGGCTCCATCTATACAAACTCATGTTGTGCAGACAAACACAAATTCAAACACACTCAAACTGATTTAATGTTCCACTCAACATCCCAAAGTTTCCATAGACGACAAATATATCAGGATGAATTTTGGGAAAATGGAGAGAAAATGATGAACAGAATATCTCCAATATGTCATATTAATGAAATGGTGGATTCATATAAATTCCTGGCATCTTGTGTTTGAATATTTCAGTCAGTATAAAAACTGCACAGCTTCATCAACGTGTTGGAACAAACAGAATATTATATTTGTTTCTGTCTGACAGAGTTTTTGATGTAAAGAACAACATTTAGAGTGAAGGTGACATTTAATGTAAATGTAAAGCAGTGAAGAAGGAAACAGACGTCAGCATTAACACACTCAGTGTGGAGCAGTACAATATCAGCCTCATGTCTGCAGCTTAGTGTCAACACAACTTTCACATCACATTCATCTCAGCACAGAAGGAAAAAATTCTGTCTGACCTCAGAATCTCCAGTCGACAGTCTGGACTCTTCAGAAAATCACACAGCAGCTTCACTCCTGAATCCTGGAGCTTGTTGTTTGAGCTCAGATCCAGCTCTGTCAGATGGGAGGGGTTGGACTTCAGAGCTGAGGCCAGAGAATCACAGCTGATCTCTGACAAACTGCAGCCAATCAATCTGAATAAAGAATAAATGATGTAACTTTAGACAATGTTCCTGCTTCAAATCATTCAGTCTTCAATAATCTTTTTAGAGCTGAAGAAGGTTCAATATCTACAAGTTTAGAAAATGGAAACATCGAACAGTTGAACCCAATGGGATGCAGGCTCAAAAGTGGAAAATACAAAAAGTGATGAAGAAATCTCATTAATATTAATCACAACGTGTTGCTGCCACTTCAGCTCTTCAACTCTGCAGCTCCACCACTGGCTCCATCTATACAAACTCATCTTGTGCAGACAAACACAAATTCAATCACACTCAAACTCATTTAATGTTTAACTCAACATCCCCAAATTTCCAAAGACAACAAATATGTCAGGATGAATTTTGGGAAATCAGCAACAAAAGACATTAACACCATTTCTTTCAGAAACAGTGGAGTCATAAAATCAAAGCATCCTCAGGTTCAATTATTCAGTCAGTTGAAGCATCATAGCTTCATAAAAATGTTGGAAAATTCAAACACTGAATATATTTGTTATTGTCCGATATCTGACTCAGAGATTATTTGTCTGTGAATTATCATTGATTCTTACAAAAACCATAAGGTGACATTTGAGATGAAAAGTTTCCGAGGTTCAGAGTGAATCATCCAGTGGAGAGTTTTCTTCTCAAAAGAAAAAATGAAAAAATGGAGTCTGACCTCAGAGTCTCCAGTCGACATTGTGGACTCTTCAGAAAATCACACTGCAGCTTCACTCCTGAATCCTGCAGCTCGTTGTTGTAGCTCAGATCCAGCTCTCTCAGATGGGAGGGGTTGGACTTCAGAGCTGAGGCCAGAGAATCAAAGCTGATCTCTGACAAACTGCAGCCCCACAATCTGAATAAAGAATAAATGATGTAACTTTAAACAATGTTCCTGCTTCAAATCATTCAGTCTTCAAAAATCTGTTCAGAGATGAAGAAGCTTCACAATGTACAAGTTTAGAAAGTGGAAACTCCAAACAGTTGAACCCAACAGGACGCAGGCTCAAAAGTGGAAAATACAGATTGTTTTTAATGTAAAGAACAACATTTCAAGGGGAAGTTGAAACCTTAAGTAAAATGAAGAATTGACGAGGTTCAGAGTGAATCATCAGTGGAGAGTTTTCTTCTCATATTCAGGTTTTAAATGTGAAGCTTAACATTGTTCTGCCACAGTCAATGGACTGAAGCACTGAAGAAGGAAACAGACGTCAGCATTAACACACTCAGTGTGGGGCAGTGCAATATCAGCCTCATGTCTGCAGCTCAGTGTCAACACAACTTTCACATCACATTCATCTCAGCACAGAAGGAAAAAATGCTGTCTGACCTCAGAGTCTCCAGTCAACAGTCTGGACTCTTCAGAAACCCACACAGCAGCTTCACTCCTGAATCCTGCAGTTCGTTTCCACTCAGCTCCAGCCTCGTCAGATGGGAGGGGTTGGACTTCAGAGCTGAGGCCAGAGAATCACAGCTGATCTCTGACAAACTACAGTACTTCAAACTGAAAGAAGAATAAATGATGTAACTTTTGACAATGTTCCTGCTTCAAATCATTCAGTCTTCAATAATCTGTTCACAGCTGAAGAAGGTTCACAATGTTATATAGCACAGGGCAATATAATATATTATTATTATACCACATATTACTATTATTATTAGTAGTAGTATATCACTACTATTATTATTATATGTAGTAGAGTGTAGTATATATAACATTACATTACTATATTATTATATTATACATGTACATATATGTTATACACTGTATATGCTATATTGTATTATTTTGATTATATTATATTACCATAATGCACTATACCATTGCCATTAGCATTTCCACATTCACTGCTGCTATTACCTTGTACACACATTCAAATTTCTGTTATCTCTACTGCCTAATTTATTGTGTTTATTCTTAGATTTTATATTTTATATTCTATTTTATACTTTGTATTCTATATTTTTAAACAATATAGTGCAATATATGAGAAACAATGGAGATGTCAATTTCCCGGAGGCAACCTCCCAATGGGATTAATAAAGTACTCTGTCTGTCTGTCAATATACAAGTTTAAAAAATGGAAACTACAAACAGCTAAACCCAATGGGGCGCAGGCTCAAAAGTGGAAAATACAAAAAGTGTCAAAGAGATCTCATTAATATTAATCACAATCAGTCCATCACAATCAGTAATCACTCCATCTATACAAACTCATGTTGTGCAGCCAAATATAAATTCAAACACACTCAAACTCATTCAATGTTCCACTCAACATCCCAAAGTTTCCAAAGACGACAAATATGACGACAAATATGTCAGAAGGAAAAATGCTGTCTGACCTCAGAGTCTCCAGTCGACATTGTGGACTCTTCAGAAAATCACACAGCAGCTTCACTCCTGAATCCTGGAGCTTGTTGTAGCTCAGATCCAGCTCTGTCAGATGGGAGGGGTTGGACTTCAGAGCTGGGACCAGAGAATCACAGCAAATCTCTGACAAACTGCAGTCAATCAATCTGAATAAAGAATAAATGATGTAGATAAAAATCCATCAAGAGATGCTGAAGCGAAGATCACAGGTTGATCAGAACAGTCCAGGTCCTGCAAACAAGCCAGTGAACTGACCTCAGAGTCTCCAGTCTACAGTTTGGACTCTCCAGTCCAGCAGACAGCAGCTTCACTCCTGAATCCTGCAGGCAGTTGTAACTCAGGTCCAGCTCTCTCAGATGGGAGGGGTTGGACTTCAGAGCTGAGGCCACAACTTCACAGTGAGTCTCTGAGATTCCACAGCCACAAAGTCTGTCATGACACAGAAATTACAAAATATATTATAAAGAGGAAACATTATATTTATTTCATGCATTTCATGTTCATCTGTTTTGATGAATATTTACTCTTCACATCAGTGGCTCAGCTCATCTTATTTCACTGCCTGCAGATTTTCAATCTTTGTTTTGCTTTAATCTCATTGATGAAGGGACAGAAAATGTTATTTCATTTAGACTTCCATAAAGTCCACAGTCTGTCACTGTGATCTGATCCCATGTCTGTCTCCCCCCAACATCTCCCATGCTCACCATGACTGACTCTGAGACCATCACCAACAAAATGATAAATAATTGCTTTAAAAGAAATTCTTGGAATTTAGAAAACTTTTCTGGACAATGATACAGATCTTATTTGAATCTCTTAATCACAGTGATTAATGAAGTGAAGGGTTGCATGTTGCCTCAATCACTGAAAAAAAGGATCAATAGAAGAAAATAGTGCAACATGCAAAAAGAATTTCAGTAAATTTGAAGAAGTGAACTTTTAATCAACATTGATTTATTATGTTCACCACACCTGGACTCACTTGGCCTTTCTGCAGTTCCTCACAGCTGGAATCAGTCTCTGTCGTCCCTCCACTGATGTGTTGTACTTCTGCAGGTCCAACTCATCCAGAACCTCCTCTGACATCTGCAGCATGTAGGCCAGAGCTGAGCAGTGGATCACAGACAGTTTCTTCTTTGACCTGTCCTCTGACTTCAGGAACTCTTGGATCTCCTCATGCACCAAGTGGTCGTTCAACTCCGTCAGACAGTGGAAGATGCTGATGCTTCTGTCAGGAGAGACACCATCACTGTTCATCTCCTTCAGGTTCTCATTGGCTCTCTGGATGATCTCTGGGCTGTTCCCATGAATGGACTTGAACTAACTCAAGAACCAAGCCAGAATGCAGGTTCAAGGCTGGAAATAACCCATAATGCAACACTCTGTGTAGGAGCCACTGTCAAACTGGTCCATTCAGAAACAATATCTGATGTTGTTAATATGTAATTGTCTCATCCTCGAATACCACACACATCACAATAAAACTTCCAGAAAAATATATTATCTTATATTTTGGCCAAAACAATCATATAATGGTAATAATATCATTTATGTAAACTATAGTTGTAGCAGCTCTCTTACTGTGAGTCTGAGGGTCCAGGTTCTTCACTGAAGGCTGGAGTTAGACCTTTAGACATGTCACTCTTCATAGACCGACAGCTGGACATTGGAGACTCTCTGTCCTCCTCTTCTTCCACACAAACACTCATCTTCTGCACTTCAGAGGCCGTTCAGTCAAATGTGTCGAGCATCAAGCTGTGAGACAAGAAGACGAGGAGGACAAACAGGTGAGACAAGATGCAGAGGAGGAAAGTGTCAAATGGAGATGGAGCCTGAACGTCTCATCACCATCATGGTGCTGAATGAAAGTGGACATTTACAAAGACTGGCTATGTCCATGTCCAATTAAAGGGACATTCCTCAGTATAATGTCCTGCTCTGTCCACTACAAATGGAGTCTCAACTCTCTCACAGCCTGCACACGTTCACTGGGATTGTTCTGTTGCTTCCTGATGATGGAGCATCACATTCAATCCAGTCAAACCAAACCTCTGACAACAATCTTCTGACTCTGGAGTTCAGCCACGAAGCCATTTGAAGAAGCTAAAGACAGAAAAAACCGGGCCGCTTCTCCTCAAAGGAAACAGCGTCACAGACAGTTTGACTGTAGGCACCTGCGACTTCCGCAATTTCGAGTCCAGCTGTTCAACTTCAGCCTCCGTTTCCAACTCTAAAATGTTGAATGAACTCTCACCTGCCTCCTGCTTCTCCTTCAGCTCCGTCGACTTAAAATGGCGTCTGAACTATTTGAACACTTTAACTTCTTCTTGTTCCTCCCTCGACTTTTCCTGGTCACGTGTTTGTTTGTTTGTCCAGGTTTCTTCATATTATTAATAAAAATTATTTAAATAAATGCTAATCATAAATATAAATGTCCTAAGTGGAAGCTATGGCCGTGAATTCAACAAAGTCTCCTTCATGTCAAAACTTCAGTGGTAAATGTTCATTATTGTTATTTACTGACTCA
>JBBMOC010001696.1:0-10570 GCA_037975185.1 Centropyge bicolor
AACCTGCAATGATGGACGGCAGTGAGGTCACATCACTCCACACAGCCGCCTGTTTCACTCAGGCTGTGAGAGGCCGGAGAAGCTATTACTCTCTTAATCCAGCCACAGACCTCACGGGTCATGAAAAAATATTGGTTGCTGAAAATGTATCATGGTATCTGTCGGAACATCTGTATTTTAGTGGCACACAGTTCCTGGAGTCTTCACCGTCTTCACACGTTATTCCTTTCACAATCAATTAGTGTGTCTTTGTGCACATCTTTAGTCAGTGCAGTGGGGAAGAACAGGCCCATGTGTCACACAAGCCAGGTTTGACAGATGTCACACAGTCCCCAAAATGTTTAGTTTAGAGTTGAGACAATAAGTCTGTTTCCGCCTGAGTGTGTTACTTGGTTTGAGGAAAACCCAGATGCAATGTTTATTCCTCCTCTAAAGTTTCTCAGATACTCTGGACACGTATGGTATGGTAATGTTGTTGCATCTGTTCTTCTTCCCCTCTTCCCCTGTGATGTTGATACTCTTTATCTCTTATTTTGTGACTGTTTTCACAAAGGTCCAGTTGGGGTATAAAACAGTTTGGCTTTCCTGGACTGCAACACACAGATTAAAGAGGACAGGAGTCTTCACATCGAGGTATGTAGAAAACCAACACCCACAGACCAACACCTGGTCTTTGACTGCCATCCCCTGGATCTCAGAGTCATCAGGACCTTGCAGCACTGAGCTGAGAGCATCCCCACAAGTGAACAGACCCAATAGGAGGGGAAGCACTTAAAGAATGCACTCAAAGCTTGTGGATACCCCAACTGCTGGCATCAATGACGTAGCTAATGACTCCCCAGAGGTATAAGTACCTGGGTCTCCATGCCAGTCAGTCAGAACCGAAGACGCTTCTCAGATGAGAAGTCAAACGTCTTGAAGAACCTTCAGCAAGTCCAGTTGCCTTTGGTTCAACTTCCACTTAAACACTAATTAAAACACTAAAAAAGTAGTTTTACTGTTATGCTGTTTATTTTTGGAACTAGGCAAATTCCTCTTAGTTTATTCCCATTCACTCTGATTTGAAACAACCTTGGCATAAAGTGTGGAAGCATCTTATTTTTTACTTCATTCAACAACTGTGCAGTTTTTAAGTCCACCTAATCTCTAACTTTGAGACCATGTGAGTTTATCATGAATATGTTGGTTGGTTCATGGTAATCAGCTCTATTTACAATTCTTATATCTCTTTTCTGTAGTATAAAAATTAAATTGTGATTATTACCTCTGCCACAGAGGTTATGATTTCAGTTTGGTTTGTTTGTCTGCTTGTCAGCAAGATTTAAAAAACTAGTGGCTGGATTTTCAGGAAACTGTAGAGGGCGCAGTATGCAGCATAACACATCAGCCTTAAATCCTTCAGAGGTGTTCACTTGCATTGAGTTCTAGTGATTGTAAAGGCCAGAGCAAATGATCCACATCATTTTCAGACTCATCACACTATTGAATGACCCCTTGTGCCCTGTGGATGAGTCATCATGAGTCATCCTGAAAGAGATCATGAGGAAAGAAATGTTTCATCATAGGAAAAAGGTAATCACTCAGAACAACCTTGTATTGATTAGCAGTGACCCCTCACAAGAGGAGAAGTGGACCTAAACAATTTATGTGTGTGTGTCGCACCACATTTCCCATCCTTAGTTTCCCTTTACCAACTCAAATGGGTCAAAAGTCCAGTATTCGTTTAATATATGTTTCTATGCTTGCAATTTAGAAGTATATTGATTAAGACATGGCCATTTGTTTATGAATTCCTCTCACACCTGATGAGCCAAAACAAAAAATAATTCATATTTATAGTATTTTTCCTGTTACTCACATCATGACGCACTTAGCCTTCATCAATGCTTAACCCTCGTTTCCGGTTTCCTAAAGTTTAATTTTTCTCCTGGGACCGCTCCCTTTCAGCCGCCCACGCGTCATCTCCTCCGTCCATAGGTGCTTCCGCTTTTCAGTCACGCCTCTTAGCCAATGACAAGACTGAATGAGGTCAAAGAGGCGGCGCATGGTGTGTTTTGTTGGTTGTCAAATTAACAGTCGGAAACATTGAAAAGTTGCGTCTGTGAGTGTGTGTGAACTGACCACTAATTCACAGAGGAGAGGAACCTGCGAGGCCTCGGAGAAATACAGGTATTTGTTTTATTAGCAGTTAAAATTCGCGTCTTTATTACTCAAGGCTATCCACGATGTGTTTAAAAGAGACGTTTAATGAGATACGTCAAACATTATTAAGAAATTTAAAAAGAACTAAAATCGTACAAGATGGCGCAGCAGGTGGTCGCTTCGGTACCCCGCTCTCTAGTGTTTACTTTCTCAGGGTTTAGGAGGAAAAAATGCCTTAGTCTAGTAGTTGTATGTAAGTACAGAGAGCATAGTGAAACCGAAGTCAAATTGTATGTGTACAGATACCTGGGCAATAGCACTGATTCTGATCATATGTGTGTACGTGTGTGTTTAAATATATTTCCAGGAGTTCGTGTTTTCACCTCACAAGTGGACGTTGCATTAAAAAAACAGCGAGTCATCATGGCTAAGGATGGATGTGCCCTCCTCTGCAAATATATCCTCATCTTTTTCAACGTCATCTTCGGCGTAAGTCTGTCAAATTATGAGGGAAATAAAATCATCACTATATATATATATATATATATATATATATATATATATATATATATATATATATACACACACACATATATATATATATAAAAAGAAGAAGTCAGATTAAAAGATGTTACAGTGTAGTTCAGTTTTGCCACATTAGGCACAGGCGACAGGATATTGTCTTCATTTCCTTGAATTTGTAATAGGATACCTGTCAATGGTTAACGATATACTGCCCGCATGGAGAGTCAACAAGATGTGAGAAGGTCAAATAAGGACACGCTTTTTCATACACACCCTGTTTTGATCCCCTTTTCTTGTATTTGCGTTTCTCATGTGCTGTCTTGTTAGCTGTTGCATTGTGCTACAGTGTGTTTTTTGCTCTTTGCTAAAATGGTTCCTGTTGTTTACCTAGCGAAGTGCACAATGAGACCAACTGTAGGTCTCATGCACTTTGTTCTCTCAAAGAGCAATTTAAGTGGCATGTTATAAATCAGGTTTATTGGCACCCAAGGAATTTGCCTGGCAATAAAATCTGTGTAGAGCATACAGTGGGTTTCTAAAATCAAGGAGCTGGACAGTTTTTGTAGATTTGTGCATGAAAAAGTCCTCTACAACGTGAATAAAATATCTGACATCTGATGAGAAACCTTGTAACCAGGAAAGTTGGTGTGCTGTACACTCATGTTGTGGTTTTGTTTTACTTCTCTGTTTTGACAGGTGGTGGGATTTGCCTTTTTCGTTATTGGCATGTGGTTGAGGTTCAACAGTGGCACCAGAGGCATGTTCGAATCAGGGGACCTCAAATCAGGCCCATTTGTTATGGGTCAGTGCATATGTTACTCAAATTTGTGTGATGTCTCAAAGAAATGCGCATGAAGATATGTTGCCTGTGATACATATTTTAATCACAGATTTGTGTGTCTCTCTCTTTTTCATCAGCTGTGGGTGTGCTGATAGGTCTCGGGGTAGTGTTGCTGATTATGGTGGCATTTGGACTCTACGGTACCTGCAAAGAGAACCCATATGCTCTGCAAGTGGTGAGATGTTTTTTCTTCACACAGTAACTTCCTTGTAAAATGGGTCAGAGCCAAGCTACTTTTCCTGTGTAATTACAATAGCCTGCCTCCCACAATGGATGTACTGTAACTACTGGTGAAGTGCTAAATGAACTGTTGATCTGAAAAATATTTTGACAGTCAGTCAATTAGTACAACTGTAAGGCTAATACATAGCAGTGAGTAAAAAATGCTGGTCAGTCCTGGTAGTGGAAAGTAACTAAGTACATTTACTCAAGTATATAGTTAAGTAAAATATAAAGGTACTTGCATTTTTCCATTTTATTTTATTTTATCATTTTTACTACATTTATTTGATCAATTTAGTTACTTTGCAGATTCAGAGATTAATACAAAATAATGTCAAAATACAATATGATACATTATTATAGATTAAGCTACACAGCAGTATAATTCATTTTGAATGAAGGACCTGTACTTGTAGCAGGGTATTTCTACACTATGGTATTACTACTCTTACTTAGTACTTGGTTGAATTCAGCCGTCCTGTAAGGTATCAGAGCAGCTCAAAATAATGAAACATGAAAATAGACAGAGAGAGAGAGTCTGTTCCTTTCATTTCAAATCAAGAACCAAGAAAACAAAAAGCTGCTTGGACTTCTCGTTCAACTTGGTCATACACAGAACAGACACAAGTTCATTGACTACAGCTCCAGCAGGTAAACTAAGTATTGAACACATCACCATTTTTCTCAATAAATATATTTCTAAAAGGTGCTATTGACATGAAATTTTCACCAGATGTTGTTAACAACACCATGATGTCCCCACCTCCAAACTTCACTGCTGGTGTGGTGTTTTTGGTGTGATGTGGAGTGCCATTTGTCCTCCAAACATGGTGTATATTATGGCATCTAAAGTGGACGTCCTTGCATGGTGAGCGTGCATGCAGCTCATGGCAGTTGAGTGCATTACTTATTTATTTCTTGTGAAACAATTGTACCTGCTAATTCCAGGTCTTTCTGAAGCTCTCCACAAGTGGTCCTTGATTCTTGGACTACTCTTCTTATACTTCTTTTCACTTCTCCGTCAGCAATCTTGTGAGGAGCACCTGGTCATAGTTGGCTTATGGTGAAATGATGTTCTTTCTACTTCTGGATTATGACCCCGGCAGTGCTCACTGGAACGTTGAGAAGTTTAGAAATCCCTCTGTAAACAATGTCATCAGTAGCTTTTGCAACATTAAGGTTGCAAAGGTCTTAAGAGAGCTGGTTGCTTTTACCTATCATGAGATGTTTCTTATGTGACACCTTGACACCTTGGTATTGAGACGCCTTTTTATAGGCCATCAGTTGGGACTCAACCAGCTGATATTCATTTTCACTGACAAGGGGCAGGATTGCTTTCTAATACCTTTCTAAGGTTTCAGCTGGTGTCTGGTGAAATTTTCATTAAAATAGCACCATTAGAAATATATTTACTGAGAAAAATGTTGTGTTCAATACTTATTTTACCTGCTGTATTAAGAGTTAGTGGGGGAAATAAGTATACACTGAGATTACCTCTGAAAATTTTCTGACTTCCTGTTTTGTATTTTCCCGTTTGTCATAATCTCATCTCTGTGGGAAAGTTCAGAGGCGTTCCTTAACTGTTACATAGCACAAAGCCAGGACACTGAGAAGACTTGCGTGCTGTAGGAAGACAACACGCTGTAATACAGTTGACAACTCTGATTTGCAACACAGAAATGTATTTTAGCAAAGACATTTGCTACAGAATATGATATGAAATGGATTCCAGGCTAAAGCCAACTAAAGAATAGAGATTACACAGTTATGACTCACATTAATCAAACAGCCTACTTCTCTCCATGTTTTAAGAAGTGTATCAGCCTGAACATGTCAGGAATTTCCTAAAATCAGAGGTTTTGTAAGCTATATGCGTCAGTGGCCAGTGAATGCAATAGTTTACATATTTCCTGCCAAGAGAGATCTATCTCAAGCTTCAACCACAAACAAGGGCCTTGGTGAAACACAAACAGAATCACTAGGCGTCCTCATTAAAGGACTTGAGAGACTCTCTCCATGTTGCTGGGAATGTAAGGTACAAATCTAACTGCACAGATGATGTGCGATGATGTGACACACAGATCAAGTAACCCTAAAGTATTAGAAATGATCACATGCAAATTGCACTTAACATGGTTGATTGTATGAATGGATGATTTGCAAATATGATTTTGAGTAAACTTGATAATCAGTGTTTAATTACATGCATATAAGAAGATATTCAATAATTCTCAAAACAATGGAAAAGGTATAAAAATGATAATATTTTAAAAGGTTAAAGACCCTAAAAAGGGAAGTCAGTCACGATTCAGGCATGAGTGTATAAGCTGGACAGTAAGTGAAGTCCCGAGGTAAAAAGGGGAAGATGAGTGTTTGTGTAGACACGCACACATTTACACACAAACTGGCCAAAGTGACTGTAACACATACACATAAACACACAGCAAATTTTAGATCCAACTATGTAAATCGTATCGATGATGTGTAGTATAAAAAGATAAGGGTTAGAGCCTCTAGACTCTGCGCACCTAAAGGGATAAAGAAAAGAGCAACTGAAAAAGAGCTTTGACAAAATCTACCACAGTAAAATAAGAAGATTGAGCATCAGGAGAATTAACCACAAGTCAGCCAGCTGGGGGTTACAAGACTGGACTCTCAGAGTTCTTTGGCTCTCACTGTTAACATGTACTGAGGATTATGAAAGACTTTGGGGATTTTGACAAAGTCACAACTTTTGACAACTTCCTCAGACCGGCAAAGAACTGAGGGTTGATCTGCCTTTTTTCTTTTTTTTCCAACGAGGACACTGAACTGTTAAGCTGCAACTCATTAAATCAAGTTTTCAGAGATTAACAAAATTACAATATGTACACATTACTAGCAAAATGAACAGCTTTAATCATCATTATCCAGTCATTAAAATTACTATTGTTATTCATTATTGAGTTGAAAGTCCATAAAATTGTGTCAATGTCCAAATATTTATAGACCTGACTGTATTTCTGTGAAGTTAAGGGTTAAGTGCTGTGGTGAAAATAACAACAAGCACATATTTGCACATATATCCTCCACATTATGGAAGTGGGACAAAAGGTGGAACATGTGTTAGGCTGTTAGTTTAGTTGATCCTGTGTGTTTATCAACCTGTTTGGTTTAAGTGTTAGAATTTGGTTTATTTGCCTCTTCTTGTCCTTTCAGTTCTCATTCCTTCTGGCCATTCTTGCTATAGCAGAATTTGTTATTGGAGGACTTGCTTATTCGAGTCGCGATCAGGTGAGAGGGAAACGGCAAAGGAGGGGCCGGGGGGGGCACAAAAAACAGAATGAAAAATAGAATAAATAAATCGCCAGTAATTGTGACGATGATGCTATGTTTTAATTTTTGTCGTGAAGGTCGGGAAGAGCAGTGTGGAGTTCTACGATGAAATGTATGCTGTGTATTTGAAAAATGAAGACCCAGTCATTGGTGCCACTCTCACATTCATCCACAAGACAGTAAGCATCCATCCTTCCAATTTCAGCACAGTTTGTTACCATAATGTGTTTGGAACTTTTTGCCTTTACGATGATATGAAAGAATTATATGTGAATCATCAAGTAATTTGTCAAATAATCTAAGAAAATATAATTAAACTAATTATGTGCTATTTCAACTTTTTTTCATAATAACTGAGCTCACATCTGGTGGCAGTTGTTGAGCTTGCTAACTTAAGAGACCGTGGACTTGTGACGAGTAACACCACCGTGCACTAAAGTGGTGTTATGAAATAATGTGTCATTATTAAAAGTGACATTATAAATTACAAAGTGGCATGAAAATATTTGAGAGAGGGCATTTTGAAATAAAATTTTTTTGTATTTTGTACTAAAAATGAACTTGTAAAATACTCAGATTAATTAACAAATGATTGACCATTTGTTCAGAATGATTAAATATTTATAATTTAAGGACTCCAAACATAGATGATAGAACACGAAACAGTAATTATGAGGTTGTTTTGCTGCTCATTCATTTCATTTGGAGTCTTCTTTGAGTGATCTTCATCTCTCTTCATCATAGCTTCACTGCTGCGGAATGACCGGGGTCCCGGTGATAGAAGTGGCCAAACAAACTTGTCCCAAACCAGATGGCGTCCTTGAGCACCTCTTCATGCCTGTAAGTTATGTGTTAAATATTGTGTGGTTTTGAGTTTGTCTATGAGTTATTAGCAATGCTCACTTAGTACTACTAGTGTGATCTTAGGGAACTTTTGTAAAAAACTGAGAATAAATGAACCCTTTTTCTTCCACTGTGAATTTAACTGCTATATTCTGTAGACTGGTTTGGCCTCATTATTGAGTGTCTTAACAGCTTCTCTGCTTTCTTGGTATTCTTGCAGAGTTGTCCTGGACTCATCGAAAATTACGTTGAGAATAAAGCACCACTGGCGTTGGGCATCCTTATTGCAATCGGAATTCTTCAGGTAGGCTAATGTGTTGCATGCTGCTCTAAGTTAGTGTTTCAGCTGGTGAATGCAAAAAGATTTTAGAACTTTTTCAAACAAATATTTGCATTTCTCATTTTAGAAAAACTGCACATCTTATCACTATTTTGTATGTACAATCAGATGTTGTATTTGCCCACTCACTCAATGCATATGATCATGAAGTGTAACACAATAGAGCAGAGATGTCCTGTAGATGCTACTGAATTGTGTAGAGCCACCAAATAAGACAGCAGGTCAGAAGCCAGATGCAGAGCAGCCTGCAGAGACAGGCTGAGGCAATGCCATCTTCATGGAGCATGTTAGCATAGAATTTGATAATTACTATTAACCACAAAGTACAGTTAATGGGGAGTAGTTTTACAGATAGTGGATCATGAACTAAAGTACTGAAACTTTGACAGGACTTTGACTAACTCAGTGATGGTTCACATGCATATTGTAAAACTATTCAGTGTCTTATTACACAGTATTGAAGGTACAGATTGACTTATGAGGCATAAAGTCTGCTGCAGGGGTATAAAAAGTGGGATGCCTATAGCGCTTATTTTTGTTCTTGTTCTACATAAAGTTAAATATCATGTTCTAATGACTTTGCACCCCTGTGTCTCTTCATCAATACTCCTCCCCTCCTCCCCCTGCCTTGCTTTTCAAATGCTTTTTTCCTTCACCCTTTCATTCTCCCGATCATTGGTTCCTAAAGATCATAGCCCTGATTTGCAGTATAATCTTCGCGAGAAAGCTGAATTTTGGATGCGGCTGGACGCAGATTGTGAGCAGAGCCCCCTACTTGTAACCTCTCGCTGTCTCACGCCTAATTCATTCTGTGGCTGTTTTAATCCTGGAGGTGATAAGGAGGAGCAAGCGGGCTGTTCACAGCACAGCTCTTCGTCCCATCACTCCTCTTTACCCCCCCTCCTCATTCTGTGCCTGCATGATATATTACTGCCCTGGTCTGCACCACTATCCTCCTGAAACAGATGAAGGGAATCCAGCAGGGGATTGTTGCTCACTATTCGACCGTGTACTAAGAAGTGGATTCAGTTTCCAAACCTTACCCTCCTCTGCTTCATCAACAAAGACCATCACTGGAATTCAGGCTCAAAAATAAATGCGAACAGATTTGTGTGTGTGAACTACTGAGCGCACTAGTTTTGAACTGAACTACTGTTAAAAGTTTTATATTTTTTTAATTTTTATATTTTTTATACCCTAAAACACTGTGCTGTGTAATTTGACCCATTGCAAAGAGAGGAAACCCATACCTGTTTGTTCAGAGTTGTTGACAATCATCTTTTTTTTTTAACACTCCTGCTGTAGCTCCCGGTGAAATGGATGTTGCTTATAATTAGCTATTATTCATTGAGCCTCAAACTGTCACAGCTTGACAGCACGTGCTCTCTAGCCTGACAGGCTCTACATCACTGTGGGCACAATGCCCCACGGCAGCTCTTAAACACTGCTGCTGTACTGTTGTCTGTTGCTGCATAGAATAGAAGAGTTAAAGACTGATATCATTGTTCGTGTTAAATGATTTATGTATAAATGCAAAAGGGATCATTTTGTTTGAAATCCATTTATACTATTTCATAAGTTTCATCAGCTCACCAGCCATTAAGTATGTCAGGGTGCAATAACTACAGCTAGCTCCTTTCCTGTGCCTTAGTTCTTCTGCAAACAATGCACTACATTTAATATCTGATATTCATGTTAAGGTCACATGACTGGTCAGAGTCAAGCACCTTCAGAGATATTCTGCAGTCTTTTCTAAGTCACCTGATTCTGTTAAACTGATTGTATAAATTTTTGTGTGTTTTTGTGTGGCTTTACAACTGCAAAGCATTTGCCATTAACAGACACTAGCTTTTTCATTCCCTCATGTCCCCGTTCTCTCCAGAAGTGTCTGTGACCAAACAGAAGTACATGAAGTGTCCTTTTAAGAAAGAATGCATTGAATTGCTTGTTCTCTGTTTTTTGTAACACTGTTGCACTATGTTTCTTTGAGGTTAACAGTTTTTGAAATAAAAATGCCACAGAGGGCTTTTTCTTAAAACAAAACAAAGCGTGCAGTAGGTATAAGTGTCTTTATTTCATTGCTCACATGTCACTCTTGGGACCTATGAGAGAAAAACAGAAGTAGTGATGCATCTCTGACAGGTCAAAGCTGAGTCATATATTTACTTATACGTCCTCAAACATCTTGTGTTTTCACCTGTTTGATTCTTCGGTAGCTTTTTTGTGTTGGATACATGGTATATTGTGTGATTGACTAGTTAAAGGCCATGTTTATAAAGGCTCTTTAGAATTGCACAAAGCAAAATATAATGACTTAACTGAGTGATGAGGAGGAGTACTAT